>JAXIVJ010000672.1:15000-65000 GCA_036785665.1 Chirona hameri | reverse complement strand
ACCGACATGTCAGTCCCGGAGGTGTCACAAAGGGCACCATCAGCACTAGCCGCTGAAACCGCCGCAGCAGCCGGCCGCCAGGGACCGCCAGCGAGCCAGGACGCCACGACGCCGCAAGCAAATAGCACCACCACATATTGATTGATTTATTTATTTTTTAAATAAATATATATTTAGCGTTAAAAACTTAACTGGTACCACCCGCCCGCGACGCCACAACACCCCGGCCCACCAGCGGCCCCCGGCGGCCAATCACCGCAACAACTCCAGCCGATAAGTGCCAGCCTCATAAAGGAAAGAAGAAAATATATATTTATTTGAGAAAGTGCAGGTGATACGGGATTTACTTGTTTATCAGAGTACCAGTACGTGGTAGGAATTGCGGAACTAAATACGATACAATGCAACGATACGTTTATATGTATATACGTGAAACATAAATGAAATGAATCAATCTTGATGTATGATGTCACAGAGCAGTAGGTAGTACTATATGAATCCTTTGCATATTGCTTTTTTGTAAACCTTCTCTATTACAGGTGCGGCATTTGTGGTTTTAAAGTTTCGTGAATGAATGTTCCTACTACACATGTCCTTGGCTATACTATATATGGCCTTGGCTATACTTCACTCCCAAGGCCCTAGATACTCAGTACATTTACGCAAGGCTATACTATATTTACGCATGCGTATTGCGCAAACACCATAAACCAGTAATGTGTGTTGCGTGCAAAGGTAAGATAGGTGTATAGTTATATTACATACATTATCTACCTACAATATCCTTTATATTTATATTACATCAACATACATCATCTACCAATATATCTGGGTAAGTTGGATAATCGTCTGTCTGCGAATTTGACTGGAAAATACCTTCGGATTTCTGCTGATAATAATGTGTGGATGTAACAAACTGAAAACAAAACTGAACTGAAATATGTACCTAGTACAAAATGTACAGCATGGTCATAGCATGCATATTACATTGAATGATAGCTCATGTCAGGGGCAGTGATCTTATTTTACCAAGATAGGTACTTTCAAAGCAAAGTTGTTCAGAATTTAACATTTTCCTTTCACAATGGACTCAATGGAGCCTCTGTCCAATGGGATAATCATGATCACAGCAACATGGAAATCACCAGGAGGAAAAAGGAGTGTTGATGCACCTATGACCTAGGTAAGTGAATGGATATTGGAAGTAGCATGGTGGGCCTTTTTCAAACACTGGAAACAATATTGTGATAGGTTATTTCAACCTACAATGAATACAGGCAATACGAGTGAGGCCCGAGGGGATGACTTGAATGTTCCTTCTAGTTGAACAAAAACATCAAGACCAAAGACACATACATAAACACTCAGCAGACATCCAGCAAAGCATGTTGGCTAGAATCTTGAACTGATTGTTTAACTGAATGTTTATACCCACTCTGGAAGCAGCCCCAACAATAATTACAGATGCATGAAACTGTGAGGCAGGACACAATTGTCAGGGATGATATGTTGCAACAAGTCACAACTTATAGCTGCTGCCAAGTTGCAGTGCATATTTGATACCTCATTTATCTGCCAAGAACAATCGTCATTAGATTTGTTAGGGCAGATTTCTCCAGAATTTAATAAGGTGCACTGGAGACATTTGCACATTTTATACCTGTGGTGTGCCAAGTTAAAAAAGCCTCATTTCTGAAGCTAAGCTTGTTTAAGCTTGTAAGCTATTTCTAGCTTCACACTCTCAATCACACTCACAGTCACTCACATAGTCCCACGTCACACTAATAGCTCAATGGCAGTGTGAGCAGGAGTATGTCCACAGGTATTTAGGTATATTCATGGTTTGTTTTACTCCAAAGTTCATCCAACAAGAGTTCAACCCCTCCAGATCAGCTCTGCAACTTACCAGGGCTATCTTACAGAGTAAGTAAGTAGATTACTTATATAGTAATATTTTAAATTAAGAAAGAAACGAACAAACATGAATGCTGATGCAACTAAGTGTGTTCAGTAGCCAGCTATTTGGCTTTTAATGTTGCTGATTGCTTGCGCCTCGTCCTCGGGTTCGCCCACCACTGCCTGCACTGCGGGTTGTCACCGTTACAAATTGTTCCAGGTCTGCCCTCTGGCCAGCCACACGCCCAGCCGGGATGGTTGTTGTTGGATCTGGAGAGGATCACTGGCTTTCTTGGACGAAACTAATCACCGACTCCGTCGTTGCAGTTGAGACGGAGGTCGCATCCAAACGCCGATGGGCTTCGATCAGCCCCACTTTCCCCCCTCCATCAGGTCGTCACACGTGTCCACTCCCACAAATTCATCACAAGGTTTGTAGTAATATTCGAGTTCCCACGTGCCGCGCACACTGAAGGCGACCTTCGCATTTTCCAGCAGGTGGGACATTCTACAGCAAGACAACCAGTGGGTGTCTTCGGACCATTTTCAGTTTTCCAGAGAAGTTGTGCATAGGGGTTTCAAGAGCGGGGAATTCATTGGTGGTGACTAATCCCCCCCCCCTTCCCAAAAGAAAAGATTTCCCTATACACGGCTTCCCTAGATAACCCCCCCCCCCCCCTCCGGCACGGCGTGGGTTAATCGTAACATGTTGTGGCAGCGAACGCTTAAAGTTCACCTTCCAGCACTATATTTGCGCAGTGCACGTACCCTCACATCGCAAAACCTCCGCGACCACTGCAACGCCCGCGCGCCACACACCCCACCCCGGCCGGCCGGCTGCCGCGCTCGCGACCGATTAGGTCACGTGACCGGTTAGTTCACGTGACCTGTGCCTTAAAAGGCAGCTACCTCGTCCGTAAATAACGAACCATGGGCGGCAGTAACAAACCAATCTCGAAGGCACTCATGTCTAGTAAGTTCCCTGTCTTACAGGAATCTTTCCCTTTACAGGAATCTTTCCCTCAGCTTCGGGTGGATATTCTTTTCAACAACCACCGGAGCGAGTCCTGCTTCCGCCATTAGGGTATGTGTTGGGGTCGATCGTATGCAGCCCGTGATAACTCGTGCTGAAGCCCGCATTTCCCGCTTTTGCACCTCGGATGTGGATGGGTGGGGTGGCTGGTAGCCACGCTTCTGCGGCATGGTCGAGTGCTCCCCGCGTGTACCCTTTACGGTTCGCACCGGGAACGGGAGCGGAGCGGAACGTGACAAGATGCATCCTGCTAAAGCCGGTCGGCCGATCTGGCATCAACGTAAAGTCTGGCAACAGCGGGCGTACGGTCATCTTTCGACAATTGCTGCGTGCTTGCCAAAATTGAGGCTGATCCAAACATTTATGTCTGACTTGCGGGTAGTGGCAGGGAGCGGTTTCTGCATTGTTTTACTCGTAATTTTGTTGCCTAATTTCATATTTCGGAGCAGTTTCGGCAGTGATAATGATGACCCAGAAGAGTTTTACGCCTTCTACCGCATGACTCCAAGAGTGGTTGGATGCAATTCTAGAACATGTAGCTCCTCGCCTGAGAAGGGAGAACACCAACTATCGAGCAGCCATACCCGAGGCAGAGAGATTGGCGTTGACTATAAAGTAAGTACATACATGCTTCCCTTGCAGTGTGGAGTAGATATTTCAGTGTTCAGTAATATCGCAATGGCTGGATATATGTTGACAGCACACGTGGCATCATCAGCCCATTGGATCCGATTTCATCGCAATTGAATTACGGAGTTACGATCGCATTTGATCGTAACTGAGGAAACATGTCCTTTTGTTTTTCGAACGTTTTGCCGCGTGGTGTTTTGCGGTGTTGGCGGAGGAGGACTAAGCGCAGTTAACAATGTACACATGCATAAAACACGTGTATTCTTTGGTGAATGATATTGCATGAATCATGAGCTCACAGCGATCATGACTACACATATTTGTACTGTGAATGAACGCACAAGTACAAACACATCCGAAAGCACATGGAATTACAGTGGTATCCACACACATACCGATAACCATAGGAACGAATGAACACGAACAATAACGATCACTCTTGGATGACTACATGCTTGGATGATAATTAAATGGCATTTCTGCGTAACGCGATGGCAGCGTGAACACTAGGTGACATGCGCGTCTGCAGTCTGTTAACGGAAGCTGCGCACTACTTGAAGGATCGCGTCCTCCGCCTGACTTTCTGTGCCTGTCGGTAATTCCCGGAGGAGGTTACCAAGGTAACCGAGAAAAGAGCTAACGCGGTCCTTTGCCTTTGACTCACGCCAGCGAGTTACTAAGTCTCTGTGACACGAGCCTTCACCGCGGCTCGCTGAGCCTCCTCGCCTCTTTTTCATCTGTGGGCGCACGCTGTGGCTCTGCTCCGGAACGGCGGCTCGGGTGGCGTACATGAGGAGGATGGGTCGGGGTATCCGTGTGGCGTCTCGGTCTCGGCGTTGGTGACGAGCCGCCTAGCTGAGTGTGAGGCAGCGAAACCGGGGACGCCTCTCGGAGCTCCGCCACAACCGGAACATGTTGCTCCTCACCAGCTTCGTCTGCCGTTCGCTCGGCCACTACGGCATCCGCAATCGAGAACGGAGTCTCCTGGAACGCGAATTGTCGACGTGTGATGCTCTCGATGTCTGCACGCCACGAGAGCTGGATTTGCTGATGCTAACTATATCCGCGAAGTCGGTTGCAGCAGATGCAGCAATACATTAAATATTTATATAAATAATTTGCTTTCAACCCATGCCGGTTGTTGAGCAAATACAATTGAGTCAGTATATTCAAAACCATCCACGATGTGGTTTTTAGGGTTTCACGTCAATTACAAGCAGTAACGTTACCTATACCTACGATGCAGTACAATCTCACACTTCCACACACACAGCAGTAATTTATGTTATAAAGGACCTATGACCTATGAGCTAGGCGGGCTTGGACTTGGGAAAAGGAGTCTAGGTCAGGTTTCATCGGAGCCGACGTGATAGTCATGTTGGATGGTATAGGTACGGGAACGCCTTGCCTCGTGTTTCGCCCACCTCTACGGCAGCTAAAGATGATACATCTTTAACCCTGGGGACGATTAGCGTACTCGGCGTGATTGGACTTGTGATTGACGAATGTCATGGGTGACTCGTCGGTGTCTGCCGAGCCCCTCCACTCCTTTATCTTCACTTGCAGCTCGGTGAGCGTCGGGTTCTCAGGACCTAGTTGCGGAGCCATCTTCATAATTCTCTTGAGCTCGGTCTGATTTAGGGGTTCCTCTCCGGGATCTGGGCCGCAAGATTGCTGAGGTCTAGGTTGATTTTGAAGTGGGTCATGTCCTGCAGGCGTACATTTCCAGGGTCTTGGGTTTGCCCCCGTAGATGGGCTGGGACAATGTAGTGATCTCCCATCGCCGCGCAGCCGGGTGGTAGCGAGAAGACGCCGGTTCTTCTGTTGGGGGGACATATATCCATTTATCCTTGGTAACGGAGTGTATGTGGGGCTGCGGCTGTATCAGGGTCCTCTTGCATGCTTCGGCGGTCTTGTCCTGATCGTCCCGGAAGGCATGGTAGAGGCAACCTTCCCTCTTTTCCTTGATTAACGGTGTCAACTCGTTACATATGGTCCTCCCCTCAGCTCGTCGGCAACGGTTGATGTCGGTTTCCTGTGCTTCCAAGTGTAGCCGCTGGCTCCTTGAAATTGCGAAAAATGCAGGAATTTCGGTTTTTAGTGCAAGGGAGGAATTTGGAAAGTTCGTTGGGATTGAGGACACTTCGTATAGGTGGAACTGGCTGTAAGGGCGATACTGGAGTGGGATTCGGATGTGGACCTCCCATCCATCCGCGAGTACCACTGCGGCGATGCCTAGGAATTTATCAATGCTTGCCGGGGTATCGGAGAGTGGAAACGCCTGTCCCCACCCGTCGGGCAGATGGTTGGAGACGGCGGCAAGAGTCGCCTTCAGGGGTGCAGGTGGTAGGATGGCCGGTGTCACTATTCCTAGTTGAGTATGCGCCATAGCCCTCGTAAGTTACTTATTTTCACGATGAAATGGCATCACTGCGGCGCTTACGGTGCGAATGGCAGATGAAATGATCCGGCTGAAATCCATTTCTCGCCTGATATTTCTCATTGTTAGATGGTCCGCTTCTCGGGCGGTGGCCAGAGAGCGTTGAAGTTCGATTATCTTTTTGGCTAAGATAGCTAGGTTCCTGGTATTCTTTCTTTGGTCTTTTGATAGCGACCCGATGAGTGTCGTCTGCAGCTCCGAGGTATGATGCAACTTCCCCATTCCGACTTCCAACCCCTTGATGTTCTTGTGTAATTTCTGCGTATCTTCTTCGGTGGCCGTTCCGAAAAGCCATTTGAGACAATCCCCCAAGGCGTTGATTAAGCCTCGTGCCCGCCGGCTCAGAAGTAGCTCGGTTCGCAGCTCATGTAGTTCCGCTTCTACCGTGCGCATCTCAGCCGCCATCCAGGACTTCTCGTGTTGCCACATGCTTTTGATTTCCACCAAAAACTGTTGGCCTCGAGTTTGTTCAGCAGTCTGACTGTCATTTCCCTCGTTAAACTGTACGTCTTCTAGTACTTGGTCGAGTCTTTGAAATTGTTGCCGTATGGCCTCTGCTTGATGTTGTACTTCCTGTTGTTTGAACCGAACTACTGCCGTCCAGGTGCCTGTGGCCAGAGTTAACGGACCCATGGGTTGAAACAGCAGTCCGTTCCGTAGCCCTGGTGTGATGCCGCTTCCGCTTGTTTCGACCAGCGCCGCCCAGTTGTTTGCCAATACCCAGAAGACGAAGAATGCCGCCTGTCTTCCGTCCATGATCTGGAGCCCGCCTGTAACAACAGAGAGAGCTGGTGGTAGGTTGCTAAGACGCTGGCGTACTACTGATTTCGCTCACGGCGCATTCGAATTCGATCCGATCTTCTGAGAATCGGTGTCTCAAACGCGCGGGGGCGTACGGTGAGAATTTGTGACGCTAGCCGAGGTCGGCCGACTGCGGGTCGGGCCCCTTCCCCGTGCCTGGGCCCGTGACTTGGGATCCGTAGTTGTTGGTCAAGACCTGGATTTTGCTCCCGAATGAGTACTGGGTCTTCGGCTGCTTCCTCATCCCAGTCTTCGGAGATGGCATCATAGTTGCGTTGGAATGGTTGGAACCTGATTCTCTCCCTTTGGAGCCAACGGTCTACTTGTTGACTGGTTGTTTGTGTTTTTTTTTAGCTTTGCTGAAGGAGCTCCGGAAGGGTTTCCGACAGCCGCACGTACTCGGGGTTTTGTGACTTTACCCTGTTGACATGTACACGAAGGACTCTCCCGCGGCGGCTGGGGTGCTCTATCGTGTAATTTAGCGGTCCAACCACCTCTACCACTCGGTACCCAGGTTTCTAAGGGGAGTGTAGTTTTTTCGTCGTTTTTTCGTTACGAGGGCCGTAGCCAGCTCGTCGATGCGGTTTAGGGCCGCGTCAGAAAGATCGCCCAGAATACCTTGCCAGTCAGGAGGGCTGACGGCTGATCTGGGACGGGGCTATCGGAGCACCCGGAGTCCGGTGTGGCCGCCGGCGCAGAGAGATCGACAAAACTGGGGTTTGACGATGCCTCTGAACCGGCGTCGGGCGACACCACATCGCGATCTATTAGTGCGTCGACTGATGATCCCAGCGATGGCGAGAGGAGGCTATCAGTGAAACGGGCTGCACCAACCTGGTCGCGGGAAACTTCCTCCGTCGAACCAGGGGGCAAGGGACCCGATAAACAGCTACTACCCCCACCCTCCTCGGAAGGGGGGAGCCAGGGCAGGGATCCTATTGACCCGGGAGGGGACGGAACCTCCCCGCGGCGCCACATCTCAAAATCCAGAAGGGATCCTTCAGATACCTGTAATGAAGCCGTGTGCGAAGTTCTAGAAGAGGCGGTCTCTGAGGCGTCTAGCTGCTGTAGCTCGGCGTCCAGGTCGAACTCTGTCAGCGGAGAGAGTGTTGGCGGCCGCACCGGCTCGACAGGGCCCGTGAGGCTCCGGATCCGGAACGTGGCTGGCAGGTGGACAGGTGCGCGCCAGGCGGGGCCGGGAGGTCCGTTGCCCGCAGCCTGGAGCCTCAGCTGCCAGCCGGCGAGTACGAGCTCAACCCGTACCGCCCTGGGTGTCCGTCTTCTTGGCCGGTTTGCGGCGGCGACGAGTCGGCCCAGCGGGAGCATCCTGTGTCACTGGAGCGTAGTAGGCCGGCTGCTGCGGCACGTAGTGCGCCGTAGGCGGCGGCGGCAGTGTCACACCCAGCTGGGCCAACTCCCAGTCCGGCAGGGCCGTCAGTGCTGAGTACCAGCCGCGGTTCGCGACGACCAAGTACAACTTGAGTCGGTCGCTGACAAAACTTCAGATCCGTCGGCGAGGCAGGCGGGCGCTCGCACGCGAGGAGGAGAGTACGGAGTTCCTCTTTGTCTCTCCTCGAGAAGTTCTCATTCACAAGACGTTGTTGCGATAAGTAGTCGATCCAGTCTGGACTCAACGGCGCCGGAGCCGGCTCCGCAGGAGGCGGCTGCTGCAGCATAACCGCCGGAGCAGGCTGATGGGCCGCCGGCAGGTCGTGCGAGCGGCGGCGGACCGGAGAAGTCGCTAGCGGAGGCGGAGCGGTCGACAGAGGCCTGAGGAGACTGGCGACGTGCAGAGCAATGTCTTGGATGTTGGCCCCGGTGAGACGGGAGGCCGAAGAACCTGGGTCTCCAGCGGGGGCCGTTGGAGATGGAGAAGAGTCGGCGGCAGCCGCTTCTTCTCGTTCTCTGAACGTCAGCTGACGCTGGGTGGCAGCAGGCGTCGATAGCTGACTTGATGTCTTCTTCCCTCGGCCCGTCATAGGGCAGTGAAGGAGGCCGAAGCCCGACCTCTAGGGGTAGGCCGCCAGGCGTCCCCTAGGGCCACGGACGGAAACCGGTTTGGACGGGGTGTCCGGCGACAGAGTCAACGCTGTGGCTCGTCGGGCGGTGAGAGGCAGACCCTGAGGTGTGGGAAAGTGGCGGCTAAGAGGTCGCTAACCACACACCAAATTTGCACACCATCGGCTCAGTCATTGCAGAGTTTTTGTGAGAAACCACTTTTCAACACCCCTCACGCGGCACGCGCCACGCGCAGTGGTAATCACCCACATGAGTCGGCACTGGTCTCAAACAGGGTAGGTTGGATGAGGCTGCTCAGCAAAGAAGTCCGCCTGTCAATCGGACGTGTGGTTGCAGAGATATGAGCTCAAAAGCGTCGCCACGGGTCGGGTCGCTCAAATTCATATTTTTCCCATATACCACGGAAGGAAGAGCTTTGGAACTCAACCTCAAATAAGAATGTGCTTTAAACTACTGAATTGGATACAAATTCAACCTGAAGAAGGCGATATGCTTTGAAAACCTGATGAAAGTTGTAATGGAACTGAATGATATAAACAAATGTATAAATTTAGTCAAGTTGTGCAGGCCAGGAATTGCTTGATTCCTGGCGTCCGGCAGAATTTAGAAGCTAAAGTTTTACGTACCCGACATACCTGGACACCCTCCGCCTCGCCCTCTCTGGCAATTGGTCCCGCTCCTCTGAACTGCGGATGTCCGGACTCCGCCAGATACTGGAGGGCCTTGCCAACGGAGCTGCTGAAAACCTGCGTCGCCAACTTCACCTTCATCTTGTTTTGCTGGTATTGTGTATGATGGCGTGGCAGCCAGCTTGTTAGCCGCACGGACGCCTTCCTGCTGCTGCAGGTCGTACAGAGCCTGGAGAGGGGCCGCACATTTAAGAATACACACTAACACTCATGATTCTGACACAACTGAAATGCCTTAACCTGCGAGTTACTGGGGTACTTTCCATAACGCAACTTACGGGGGGGGGGGGGCTATTTTTGGCCCCACCCTCGGATCTCTGGAACTGCTGTACCGATTTCAAAAATTCAAACGGCATTCGATAGCCCTATACAATTAATTAGGTGTTGTATGACATTTATGGGTTTGTTTTTCGCATAGAACGCGAAAAAATGACCTTAGACATTGCTTGTTCCATAGGAATAGAAGTCAAAAGCAAAAACGGAAATGATTTTTTTTATGCATAGTAATGCTGTGGGAGGTGGCGATTTGTTGTCATTGAAAGGTCATAACTCAGTCATTTTTGAACATATAGACTTCAAGTTTGGTACACACATTCACCGAACACGTCTCGATCACACTTTCACTTTCTACCTTCACTTTCAGCCGAGCATCAGCCAGTTCTGACAGCACTGATGTGGCGAGCTCTGCCAGTGTGTCGCTCGACACATGATTCGTCAGGAAGTAGGCGACAGGATGCCGCCACTCGCCCTTCAGCCCAACAGCCATGAACATCAGGGCGTTGGTGGCCAGGGATCCATCTTCCAGATCACCTGAACCGATATCCACATGGCCAACGAACTTCCCATCGCTATGGCTGTAGACGAGAGCCTTTCTGATCGCCATTTCATCCAGCAACAGCGAGCAATTGCGGTCGATTTTCCCTGCTTCGACTTGCTCCTTCAGTTTTTCTGTGACCTCTTTAAGGATACCGACACTACAATCCACGCTTCTTGTCCATTCCCTGAGCGTCGACTTCACAGGGAGATGGAAGTTTTTAGCCAGGAAAGAGTATGCACGTGGGGAGTAATAGTGCAGAGTAAGGCACAGGCGCTTAATGTCATCCGAGTAGCGCCTTCCTTCTTTGCACTTTTGCCCATTTATCACTTCATTTTCAAACATGCTGGCGACAACTGTGTTGTCAAACCTGGCTCTCATCGCCTCCACCATGGCTCGATCAATCAAGTTCTTGCTCTGTGGTGTCTTGATGGTGTTGGATAGTGACGTCAGTCTCTTATCACGCCTCTTGAGCGCCTGACGGAGGCACTTTCGCTCGTATTTTACTTTCCTTATCACACCTTGGAGATGGTTCTCCCTTTCAGTAACATTTTCCAGGATGTTTCCAGCATCTTTGCCATATCCATGTTCAGGTACCTGGCGGCTGGTGCCTGGGGTCACAGTGCCTGACGAATGGGCACTGGTGGATCCTGTACTGACACTGGATGTGCACCTCTCCCTGTCCCCTGGGGTGACTTCCTTTTTCTAGATCCTGTATCCGCTGCAGGTTTTGGTAGCTCAACTACCCCGCCCGTATTAACTACCTCCCCCCCCCCCCCCCCACCCCCTTCAGCGACGCCCGTGGTGTCATGCACTTCGTTACGATATCCATTTCACTCTCTTGACAGCTGCACCAGCTGCATCATCGTCGCCAGGTGTTTCCGGTACTTCGTGGCGGAGATATTTGCGGCCCCAGTCTTCTCTGCGATCTTTCTTATACAGCCAGTGCCTCTGAGAGGTACGCGTACCGTTCTGGTATGTTGCGGCCACGAATATGTAAGGGCAATCGGCCGGGATACCGACAGCTTCTCTCACCGCCACAAGGAGATCCAGGGCGCCCGGAATTTTGCCCGTCAACATCATCGGAACTTTGCGGCCTCGCTTTCCTCTCACCTCAACGTACCCCAGCGAGTTACTCAGCTCTTTTTCCAGCGGGGAAAACTGCTGTGTAATCTCTTAGTTCACCGTTCTGTCCAAGGCCCTATATAGAAGATAGCGTCACCAGGCGATATGTTTACATTCTGCACCGACCGCTGCGTGACGTCACTGGGCGTCTCTTCGCTCGCGTCCCACTAGTGGAGCCGAGTAGCGGTCGGCCGCCAAATCTAGTTCGTGAGATGTCATTTGGTGTGGTGCATCCATACCTCAACAAACTGTCATCATTCGATATCTGTGATACCTTTTTAACGAATCATCAAACTACGGTTCATTTAATCAGCTGTCCATGTTCCGACACAAGAAAGCGAATATGTATTTTGCAACATTGCTCAAGGTGGCCAGCACATCTCACATAGTTTCCCGACGGGTTGTGACACCCCTCCGAGCGCCATGACAGACTGGGATCCTTCTCAGACAGGCGGGGTGTGTTTAGTTACGGTACACAGAGCTTGTGTCAAGACAGCAGCAGACAGCGACATGGCAGTGCGGCTCTTGCCTCCGCCCTCAGTGGCACACAGCGGCAGACAGTCACACACAGAGGCAGACAGTCACACAGTGGCACAAAGCAACATACTGTGGGATACACGGCACGACATTGTCGTTCTCGCCCCCCCCCCCCCCCCCCCCCACCTCGATGCCAACAGCAGGAGACCAGACAGGCGATAGTGCCAATCTCGCCACATCCTTCGGCGGCGGACAGTGACAGGCCAGAATACAACTCTCTTTCGTTCGTTCGTTCGTTCGTTCGTTCGTTTGTTTGTTTGTTTGTTTGTTTGTTTGTTTGTTTGTTTGTTTGTTTGTTTGTTTGTTTGTTTGTTTGTTTGTTTGTTCGGTCGTTCGTTACTCCCTCCGGCTCGCATCCCGGGTGTAGCCATTGCGGCTCAGTTGGGCGCTGAATCCGGCGGCCAAGGCCGCCACCACACCGTCGTCGCGCAGGGTACTCGGGTCCGGGTGGATGGCGCCCAGGTGCCATTCTGGCGGAGCTGAGGCGGCATCTGTGCCAAGGTGGCCTCCCGCATCGTCACGTCCCACTCGCCGTCATCCTGCAGCAGGCCACGCAGACGGCAGGCCTCCTTGTTGGAGCCTCACACTGCTCCGTTGACTGTGCGCAGCTCGGCGAAACTGGTCGCACCGGGGACGTGGTGCAGCAGCATCCGAAGATAAAACACGTCACCCTGCTGTGGGGACATGTTTACCACGCGGCCGATGGTGATCGCCGTCTGGTAGTTGCGACGCTTAATCCAGCGCCTGCGCCCCTTGTCCCAGCGGCAGTGGTGCGGGAAGTCGGGGTACCGGAACTGGAGACAGTCTGGGTCAGCGGCGGCGGACTCGCGGTTGTACCGCATCCACGCTGTCAGCGCCGTGTCATTGGGCTCGTCAGCGGCGGCCTGCTGCTCCTGGCCCTCCTCGAAGTAGACCAGCTGGTGGTTCTGAAGGTGGACCTGTAGCGGCTCGACAGCTGGCGACCGGCTGCTCATTTCGAACTGAAAGAGCCGCCAGCAGGCCTCGCTGGCGCCGATGGATCGTAGGTCTTGCAAGCCTCGTTCGCGTAGCAGAAACGCGTAGTCCATGGTGGCGCTGTATTGTCTCGGTACAAGATGGCGCGATCATACGCTCGAGACCCAACGACCTCGCAACCATATAGCCATGGTGACCACGGTTTCTGTAAATAGAAAATAACTCACTATTCCGCCGCTCACAGACGGCACACCCAAGACCGTTCAGCATCACGCAACACAAAGTGGCACTCGTCTCGTGCGTCTTAAGGCGTTCATAACGTCGACATTTAAGAGGCAATTTCAGCATAAATACATTCCAACGATATGTTGACAAGTATGCTATTTAACCGTTTTCAAACATGGTTGCATTATCAAGATTATCGACAGTATCGCTGTGCTGCAGATAAACAAAGTGTAGGCCGACCCGCGTGGTCGCCTCGAACCCGAAGAAAGGCATCGCAACACGCAGTTCCATCACTAGTTGCATTACTTCGTGATGGATATTGTACTTGTCAGATACCGCGAACTATGTCAATTATCTGTATTCTCGAACACAACCTTCCCCGCCCGCGGCCGCCACACAACTCCCCCAGCCGAACCCCGCACCGCCGGCTCGAGAACAGGAATCCAGCCGGCAGTGCACGTGCGCCGCACGTCGGATGCACCTCCCGCCCGCTGAACTGCAGACGCAACCCAGGCACGGTAAGTCCAGAGGCCATCAGTAACTACATTAGTAACTACACTCCTCCCTGATCATCATGATCACAACACCATCGCCTATAAGGTAGCCTGCGGACGCGCTGGCTACGTCTAAGAACAGGAGCCGGTGCTACAGTTCTTCCAGCAGGTAACTGAGCAGCCTCTGCAGACCGCGGTACTGAATTATCAGCCCCCGATCTCGGAACCTCAGACGAACTCGTGACTTCCACAGTACACGGCGCCCGCACATCAGCCTGCGGCATTGGCGCATCAACAATCAGTGGAACATCGGCATCTGCGCTGATTGGCGCCGCGGTATCTACGTCTGTTTGCTCGTTACAGGGCGGCGCTTGTTGCACGCAGCGCCGCAGGTCCCTTACATGTCGCGGAACCCCATCCACGTCAACAACCTGTCGTGAGACCAGACCTGTCACCGTGCCGCGTTTTGATCGTTCTGAGCACCGAGTGCCGCGCTGTCTTACCCACACAGCATCGCCGACCGCGAATGCGTCCCCTCCCACTGTCGGAACTTCAGGCTCCTCCGACCCGGGCTCGAACTCCGGCGCAGCGGAGTCGGACTGATCGCCCTCGGGTCGCACACAGTCTCTGATCGTATAACGGTAAATTCGACTGGCGGGGCTACTAGCAGCCGCCTCGCCGTCACGAGGCGACACATCAGAATATATTTCAAGCCCATCCAGCTATGTGCTGGCTTTTCATGTGCTCGCGTTAATGACATGGATACATCAGGAGGAAACAGCATTCACACACATCGCACATAAAACACATGTAAAAATTTCGCACTATAGCCGCCGTGCCAGACCCAGCTGTTCAGTGATCCTCCGGAACACCGCAACACTAGTCTCCCTAGTGTCGGACGGCAGGCCGTTGTACGCTCGGCGGCTCGATAAACAAACCGCCGCCTCCCTGACTCGGTTCTGATGCGAGGCATGGACAGTAGATCATCCTGTCTGGTCGATCTTTGCCTCACACTTTGAACGGTGTGGAAGTGGCGCGCAAGGTCACTCGGCTGTCCCTGAGTCATGATGACTTTAAGTAAACATAGTGTGCGGTACATAACGAGGTCCTGGGCAGGTAACCAGTTTAACTCATGTAATACGTCACGTACGTGATCACACTTGCGCCGTCCTGATACTACTCGCGCACAGAAGCTGAGCAGTTTTTGTATGCGCGTCACTGCTTGTGCGGTACCGTTTCCGTATACAGCGATACCGTAGCGAATCAGTGCAATCACCAGTCCGTTCATTATTGTCGGTAGCACATCATGAGGGATGCAATGCTTCGCGTGGCTGAGACCAATCAACAGTCCAGTGCACTTTGCTGCCAGTTGGTTGATATGAGGTTCGAAAGACAAATACCGATCCATCACTATCCCTAGGTTTTTAACACGCGGTATCTCTTCTACAGTCACACCGTTTACAGAGATGGAAGTTTTTGGGAGGTCCTGGAGCATTTGACGAGTGCCAAAAACGATCAGTTGGGTCTTGCTAGAGTTGACTTTCATTTGATTTTGGGTGAACCACTGGAACAAAGTACACAGGGTCGACTCCATGCGCTGAATGAGATCGGCAATGTCACGTTTATGTCCGGTAACGAGAATTTGCGTATCGTCGGCATACTGGGTGATGCTAACATTGTCATCGATAAACAGGCTAAGGTCGTTGGAGAAGATGTTGTACAAAAGGGGTCCTAGCGATGTGCCCTGATAAACTCCGATTGGGTTTCTAACCGCCTTGGACGAACGCTGGCGTCCATCAGGAGTGCTAAATCTGACATGCTGGTAGTGGTCTGAAAGGTAGCTTGTGAACCAGGAGCTATCTACGCCATAGAGTTCTAGTTTTTGGATCAGTTTTGAGTGGCTGACAACATCGAAGCATTTACTTAAATCTAACAGCACAAGGAGAGAAATTTCGCCGTGATCCATGCCCTGAAGCACCCGGTCTGTGACATTTATCAGAGCTGTCTCGGTAGAGTGGAAGCGTCGGAAGCCGTGTTGTGTGCACGAGAACAGATGGTTTGTATCGAAGTAGGCATACAGCTGCTTGTGGACAATACGTTCTACTATTTTGGCCAAGCAAGGGACGAGTGAGATTGGTCTGAAGTTAGCAGGGTCTCTGATGGAGCCCGATGACTTGTATATGGGCTGAACAACCGCGACTTTCCACGAATCTGGTACAACGCTGGTGGCTAGACTGGTGTTCACAATGCATAAAACGACATGCCAGATAGCACTACAACACTTTTTAAAGAACGCCATGGACAGTCCGTCAGCACCGCACGCTCCACCACTGTTCATTCTGGCCACCGTGTCCTGCAGCTCGGCGCCGGTCACCGGCCGGACAGCGAACCCGTCCGACCCCACCCGAGGTAGGCGGATCGGCAGTTCCGCAGCAGCGGCCGGTTTTCCCGCGGCAACAGCTGCGGCTGTCTTGGTGCCGATCTCCGCGAAGTATCGGTTGAGTGTGTCAGGGTCGATGTCGGGAGTGGTTGTCTGGGCGCTCCTCTTGCTGGCGATGATGGGACGCACGCAGCGGTACATGGAACCTGGGCCCGTCTCAGCTATGCGCTGTCTAATGTTGTCTCGTGAGTCGCGCTGAATAGCCGAGCGGGTCAGCCGGTTAAGCTCCTTGTACCGCGCGCGGTCTCCCTGCCGTAGGGCCGCGCGCCGCTCCGCCATGATTCGCCGGGTCCCCTCGGAGACGGTTGGCGGGTGGGGGTTACGAATGCGGACCCTTCGGACCGGGGCCAGCTCGTCCAGTACGGCTGTAAGTTGGTCGATCAAAAAGTCACTCTGCCGCTGCACATTATCAGTGACGAAAACAGGGGACCAGTCCACGCCACCGAGCCGGGCACGGAACCTGTCCATATCAATGGATTTCCAACTACGGGTTTGCACTACAACGGGGGTCGGGCGGCATTTGCGAATGCGCATCAGGGCATGAGTGGAATGATGGTCACTAAAATCACACTGACGCACACCTGCTCGAACCACCATGTCTGCACAGTTGGTAACGATGACGTCGAGCACAGACCCGGAACCGGGATACGTCGCGTCACTGATGGTCTGTGACAGTGAATACTTCTGGAACAGTCTGGTGAGATGACCGCCGGGCGTGTTCCCAGTGGTCACCCGTAAGTCACAATTGAGGTCGCCGGCTAAGACGAGAAGACCGCGGTTGTCCGTCAGGACGGTCTGTATTTCCGACTCAAGCTGCTCAAGGTCGGCCGTCAGCTGGGCGACAGCAGGTGAGGGAGGACGGTACATGGCACATATGACAATGCCTCTATCACGCCCAACGCTCACGCGGGCCCAGACTGTCTCAAGTTTTGTGGTCGAGTTGTCAGGCTCAGGCTTGGGTAGGGCTTTTATCTGAAAGCCATCGCGGGCTAGAATCGCCACGCCCCCAAAGCCGCGACCGCCAGCTCGGTCGGCTCTGATCAGCTGATATCCGGGAAACGCCACGAGACGATTGGGCACACGCGGCTTCAGCCAGGTCTCCTAGAGGATGATGATGTCTGCTCCCGTGTCAGATATCTCACAACGGAGTGGGAGAATCTTGGGCAGAAGTGACTGGACGTTGAGAGATGTCAGAAGAAGCTCGTCACGTCGTCGGTCACGAAGCAGCGGCGGATCTTGATTGGTCGGCATTTGACGCTCCGTTCCATCCGGTCGAACTGGGTGGTTGACATCGGCGTGGTGTTCTTGTGATGGTGGCAGGTGACCCTCTACACGGCGGAAGCTGTACTTCCAGAGTCTTCCTGACAGCCGTCGGCTGTCAGGCCCGGTCTGCCCCGGGTTTGGACCACTGGACTCTCCTCTATGCCAGGGGCGAGTCCAGGGTCTGACAGGGGGATCAGGGCTCGGCCGTAGTCCTGACGATGGTGGTGCTCGTCGTAGATAGCACGGAGTCGACGTGCTTGGACTATGCGGCCGGCCCTTCTCCCCCTGTAGCGCCGCCTTACTCCGCCCCTCCTACCCTCCTCGGGGCGCCGGGCGGGAGATTTATGGCCGTCCGTCGTTCGACGGGGACCGGAGCGGAGCGGGCTGGACCCGGCCCCGTCTGGGCGATCGTCGGCGGCGACGTTGAGATTCGGGTAGAAGTAAATACGGCGAGCTGATTGGTGAGCAGAACTGGGTAGAGAACGGTAGAAGGACGGTGCCGTTCGACAAGGGCCATGGCTGAAGTTCTGGGAGATTTTCGACAGATGAAAAAGGCTATTTTGCACTGTACAAGTCTCACGACTGCACTAAAAATCACTGTATTCGATCCACAAAATATGTTTCTTGATGAGTGACAAAATTTGTTGTGAACAAACACTTAAATCCGCACCAAAACTCGACGAAACGGAGGAGCGACGCGCGAGGCGACACGTTGTACAAATGCACTGCCTCGTTAACGGGACACCGTTTCCTCGCGGCGATGACCTTCACTGTGCGGTGATTGCGCTCGACAATCCCATTACCGCTTGGCACGTGAGCAGCTCGGAACCGCAGCGACACATTCCAGCGAACAGCAAAGGTCCTAAAGTCGCGGCTGCGGAACACAGTACCATTGTCGCTCAAAAGCTCAACAGGCGCCCCCCGCTCACAGAACACCTCAAGCGCCCGAACAACGCTACCGCAGTCCTCGCGGCGCAGTGGCCGCCACAAGCTGTAACGGGACGGTCCGCAGTCCACAATGGTCAGGTAATGCTGGGCCGTGATAGTGTGTGATGTCAATCGCGAGTCGCTGCCATGTCTCTGGTACGTCCAGCGTCCCGTGACGCCACTTCACGGGTGCCGGGTCAATCGCGCGACACACATCACAGTCCAGCACCGCGGCCCGCGCCTGAGCTCGCGTCACAGTCCGCCCGATATAGCGCCGCGCGAAATACAACGTTCGTCGGACACCGGGGTGACCAGCGCTCACGTGCACCTCGGCCACGGCCACTGCACTCACGCCTTGCTCGGCCGCAGACGCCGCACTCGCACCGGCGTCTCGCTCGGCCACAGCCGCTGCACCCACAGCTGCTGCATGCTCGGCCACAGCCGCTGCCCCCGCGTCTCGCTCGGCCACAGACGCTGCACTCGCACCGACGCCTCGCTCGGTCGCAGCCGTTGCACCCGCGTCTCGCTCGGCCACAGACGCAGCACGGACAGCCGGCTGAATGTTCACCGTCGAGCCGTCACGCACTCGCACACGCTCAGCCTGGCTGAGCCACGCTCGAGGCACACGCTTTAGAACATCAGCGCGGTTCTCCGCCGATCGGACCAGCACCACCGACAGGTCAAGTCCGCGCTCGCTGGCCAGCTGGCGGATAATCTCAACACGGCGTCTGATGAGCATCTCGCCATGCGCTTTGGTGCGGAGGCGAGCACGGCCAGTCAGAGCATCATCCACCCAGCGGTGCACGGTCGCCGAGTCCGTCCGCAGCTCAATGACGCGCATGCCCCAGGCCACAGCCAAGTTTACACCACGGATGGCCGCGTCTAGCTCGGCCATATTGATGTGCGCCGACACGTCACTGCGCAGCCGGCACGCGTCCTCGACGACACCGCCATCTGGCAGCTCCACGACAACGCCCGAAGCCAGCGAGCTGGCGTCAGTCCACACAATCACTGCATCGCCACTCACGTCCCATCGGCCCTTAGCTGGGTCGTTGGCCTTCACTCTGGCTATCAGCTCCTCAACCAGCCGCGGCACGTTCTCCTCCTCGACGGGATCGTCCCAGCCGTTCGTCACTTCATTGACCAACCGCTTGACGAACGAGGCAGTTTCTTGGCGTTCTTACGTGGGCACTTTAAACCGTTTTACACCAACCACTCAAGTCTGGACCCGTATAAAACGTATTGCTGGACGGTACAGCTCTGTTCCTCTGCCTATTATTCAGGTAGGCGGCCAGGATATTTCCCATCCGAAAGAGGTAGCAAATGGGATTGCTACACTCAGAGAAATTTTGACCCTAAAAATCCAGGTATTCCAATAGTACCAAATCGGTACTATTTTCACGGGTTCTTTTACACTGGCGAAACGGTTACCTTTACCCAAATCGAGTAACAGTATCCAAAAAGTAGGGTTTCGAAACCCCGTTCCACATACCCCTACCCCATCATTCCTGTGCATACAACACTATTATCACGGGTATCCCGAGGTTTGGTCTACTTAAGCTACACCAATATTATAGGTTCCTCTACATTAAAATTACAGGTACCACTACGTTTTTTTTACCCTGCATGGCGTTGGCTTAGCCAGTTTTTCGGTTCCTGTTACATCATTTTTCCGGTACTCTCTGTACCCAAAAAACTAGTACTGAATAGTACCAAATCGGTACTATTTTTACGGGTACCATACAAGTTCGTTTACCCTTGCATTACTTTTACGAGTATAATGCGAGTTCGTTTACACAATACATCGAATACATGTCATGAGTCGGTCGATTATAACCTCCAACAAACAGATCGAGAGCATATATGGTTCTGTATTATCAAACAGCTGGATCAAACAGCCGATGCAGTCGGGACGGACGCTGAAGTGGCACACACAGAACTCCTGAGTGGCACACACAGAACTCCCGAGTGGCACACTCGCTGGGGGGAAAACGTGCGACATCCACGCTGGGGGGAAAACGTGTGACATCCACGCTGGGGGGGGGGGGGAAACGTGACATCCACGCATACTAACGGGATCGAACCCCGCCCAAACCTGCCGTATACAGAGCTCAGTAGGCCTGAGCCTTCCTACTCAGCAGCCCGCATGAAACGGATTGCTTTAGCTGACAGTTTTTGTCCGTCGTTAATTTTTACTTGTTTTTGAATGTACACTGCCAGTCCTCGTGCACCACGACCAAATTTCATGTTGAAGATGCTGTGCATGGCGATGTAGGCCAGAAGCACGAGGCCCTCGTCACCAGACACTCACAGTAAGGTAAAATATCGGTCCCTTCCGCCACCAGGGTCAAATTCCCCTCCTCTCCAACCTTCACATGCGGGTGTCCCGGCGATGCATTTTCTGGGTCCACGAACACTTGCCCGCGTGAGCCCAGGACCGCCTCGAGGTCCCTCCAGACGTCGGCTGCAACATAGTTAACATAAAGTTAATACGGTATCGTACTGTATTTGATGGCACGACGGAGAGAACACGTCGGACACTGGAATTGGTTAAATGAGGGGAAGAGGAAGAGGAAGGAGAGGGAGGAGAGGGAGGGAGGAGAGGGGGGAGGGAGGAGGGAGGAGATGGAGGAGATGGAGGAGATGGAGGAGAGGGAGGAGGGGGAGGGAGGAGAGGGAGGGAGGGAGGGAGGGAGGAGAGGAGAGGAGAGAGAGGGAGGAGAGGGAGGGAGGGAGGGAGGGAGGAGAGGGAGGAGAGGGAGGAGAGGGATGAAAGGGAGGAGAGGGAGGGAGGAGAGGGAGGGAGGGAGGGAGGAGAGGGAGGGAGGGAGGGAGGGAGGGAGGGAGGGAGGAGAGGGATGAAAGGGAGGAGAGGGAGGAGAGGGAGGGAGGAGAGGGAGGAGAGGGAGGAGAGGGAGGGAGGGAGGAGAGGGAGGGAGGGAGGAGAGGGAGGGAGGGAGGGAGGGAGGGAGGGAGGGAGGGAGGGAGGGAGGAGAGGGAGGAGAGGGAGGAGAGGGAGGAGAGGGATGAAAGGGAGGAGAGGGAGGGAGGAGAGGGAGGGAGGGAGGGAGGAGAGGGAGGGAGGGAGGGAGGGAGGGAGGGAGGGAGGGAGGGAGGGAGGAAGGAGAAGGAGGAGAGGGAGGGAGGAGAGGGAGAGGGAGGGAGGGAGGGAGGGAGGGAGGAGAGGGAGGGAGGGAGGGAGGGAGGGAGGGAGGGAGGGAGGAGAGGAGAGGGAGGGAGGAGAGGGAGGGAGGAGGAGAGGGAGGGAGGAGAGGGAGGGAGGAGGAGAGGGAGGGAGGGAGGAGAGGGAGGAGAGGGATGAAAGGGAGGAGAGGGAGGGAGGAGAGGGAGGGAGGAGAGGGAGGAGAGGGAGGAGAGGGAGGAGAGGGAGGAAAGGGAGGGAGGAGAGGGAGGAGAGGTAGGAGAGGTAGGAGAGGGATGAAAGGGAGGATAGGGAGGGAGGAGAGGGAGGAGAGGGAGGGAGGAGAGGGAGGGAGGATAGGGAGGGAGGAGAGGGAGGGAGGATAGGGAGGGAGAAGAAGGAGGGAGGGAGGAAGGGAGGGAGGAGAGGGAGGAAGGGAGGAGAGGGAGGGAGGGAGGGAGGGAGGGAGGGAGGGAGGGAGGGAGGGAGGGAGGGAGGGAGGGAGGGAGGAGAGGGAGGAGAGGGAGGAGAGGGAGGGAGGAGAAGGAGGAGAGAGGGAGAGGATAAAAAGAGAAAGAGTACATAAATACTCTCGCTGAAGGGGGGAGGGGCACAAAACATCCCCCCCCCCTCCACACCTGTTATTCGGGGATCGCGAAAAAACGGCGGAGAGCAGCGACGATGTTTTCTCATACCTACACAAAATTGGAAAACAATTAATGTGATCCTGTAAACAAATGTGTGACGGGGCCTCAAACGCATAGTAACTGGCTACTGTCCGGATGAAAACGCAAACGATGATAGAAAACGGCAGGAAACCATATTATTGGAGCGAATCGCAATACAGGCGCGAAATATTATTATTTGGAATATACATATTAGTGAAGCGTATCTTATTGGTTGACAATATTCAACATATTAAAATCCGCAAAAGTCCTCGCGAAGATCACTTACCTTCCGAAGACTTCAGGACCTTCAAGACCTTTGTTTTCACCGCAGCGAGTCTGCGTTGGGCCGTCGCCAGCCAGTCGGTTGTTTCACTCAGACGGTCCATCTCTCGCCAGAACTGGTGATCATAAATGAACGTATTACTCAACATTGAACATTGTCATGTGTATACCAAAACCATGAGTTACCAGTAGTTGTCATGTTGTATTACTAAGCGCACAAGCAATAGCGGTCTGCTCTCCACGAGTGCAAATGTCAAACTTTGGTGAATAGAAACAGGGAAGTGTAAGACACCGACGATGACTTAGATGTCGAGTGCGACAAAACTATTTGCATACGCACTCCATTTCCATTATACATTAACCTTTCATGAGGATTGATTTGTTAAGGCGCATCAACATCCTATGATTATTCGCGCCCTACCTTAACCTTTCACTCAGCTCCAAGGAAAATATGTGCCAAAATGAGTCCCATGGAGTGATCTAGCGCGATACAACACTGCAATCTTTACAAGACATTCGTGCAGAGCACATTTCAACAATCAACATCACATTCATTTCATCAAGATACTCAACCGATATGGAACGATTAGCTGTTATCACTTTTAAAATTTGGCATATCTTAGCATTTCAACTTTACTCCCCCCCCCCCCTAACTGGGGCTCTTGATTTTCCACCGAACGGCTGGGTGTTTGACCCCCCCCCCCGTCTAACTCGGCTCTTATGCAACGCAGACGAAAACCAAAGATACCATTCGAAAGCTTGCCAGAAATAATTTCGAAACTATTTCGAAATGTTTTCGTTCAGGTAAAAATTGAGGTAACCAGAGGTCACCAAAGGTCAAATTTACAGTTTTTGTACTTTGATTCAAGCAATCCAAAATGCATCAGAACCTTTAGTAACTATAAGCAATCGGAAAACGACAATCGATAGCTATTTAACTATTGTATCAGAAGTGTGCTCTCAGATTTCACCTCAGATCCATATAAACATCCTTAGGCCGCAGATATTACAATTCCGAGATAAACGTTTTGTAGACATTGGTGGCCTAACACAATCCTGAAAGTTTCATGCTGATCCCTTATAAAACTGAGGTCATGCCACAGCCTCAAACTTGTTTGGAGGTCACTTGATCTGACCTGGTGAACTAACCTGACACGTTTTTTCTCAAAAAGATAAATGGTAAGGTATGCTAAGTTTGGCGGCGCTACGCGCATACGTTTTTTCGTTATCTAAAAAAACAGTGCGTGTGTGTGTGTTCAAACACCCCCCTCCCCCAATGGGTCGCGGGTTAAATATACAACATTACTTACCTCCTCTTCGATGAATAGGCCCGGATATTCTTTCTTGAGGCGGGCGACCGTGGCGTTCTGCATCACTGCATGACGCCGTGCCGCGAACGTTGACTTCATTAGTGCCGGGCTGGGTCCGTTCGTCCTCATCTCGTTGATATGTTGCAGAGCTGCCAACTCGTCGCCGTCGTACTCGGGCTCGTAGCATGGGAGACCTTCGACGAGACGTCTTTTGGCTGGCTGTGGGCCACCCAAAAATTCGTACGACTCATGACCACCACAATCTATCGAAATGGAGACATGCGAATTTGGGAAAACGTAGAACTTACGTTAGTGCAAAACGAAATTATGAAATACCAAACGAATCTTCTCTAGCACAATTGCATCGAGCTACGAACCTGCTGCGGCGGCTGACCATCTCCGTCTCCATCTCTTCCCCGCTTCACAGCCTGACGGTCTGTCTGCATCGCCTTACGGCGTTTGTTGTTCTTAAATTTGTCCGCGACCATCTGACCGATCCAATCCTGTGTAACGCAAGCGTGTCAGAAAGAAGCAAAGCATGATTTAATCCGCGCTCTAAATGGGGAGGGGGATTGAATGTCACTCCCGGATTTTTGCATTAACTTCCAAACGATTGTGTATAACGACGCAAATAACTGGCAATGTTTTATGAAGATACTAAACAATTTAAATTAATATCACTCCGCAAAGGTCCCAGTCATACTTCGTGCTCTTGACCTGATGCGCCTAGCTGTTGGTCATATTAGAGGAACAAACTTTGAGCATTGTGATTTAGAACTGAAAAATGGGCTCAGTCTATACAATGCGAACTATATCAGTCTATACAATGCGATGCTCACACGACCAACACACCAACGCTATGGAACAGCAAACAATCAACATGTATATTGTGCACCTACCAGCGCGTCCCGGAGGTCGAGGTTGCCGCGCAGATGGCCGAACTCAGTCAGTACAGCCGACGACATCTTCCGCCGGTGCTGCAACTGCACGTGGTGCCTGTGGATACGAGATGTGCCAGGAGATGAGTGCCATCCATAAGTTGTTAGCATTATAGTAAAGCGCCGGCGTTTGCGATGAACGAGCGAGAAAATTTTATGTTAAATGGATTATGTGACCTTTAGCTGGTCGTTTGGAGTTATTGGTACTGACGTGCAGAGCCTGATTTATCGGATCGAACTGCCAGGCCATGTTCTCAAACTCATCATAGTTTTTGAGAAATTTCAAAGGCCCCAGGCCAGACCTCTTTCTAGGAATTATCGGTGAGGCCCCAACCACATTATCACAACTATCAACAACTCCAGTTTTGATCAAGCTGCTAGCACTCACAAGAACCATCCAATAGCATTTTCACTAAATTGTTCGTGAATGCTCAAACTGCTGACAACAGACCGTCAGTTTATATAGAGTTTCTAGTAGCTTGAACCATTGCTAATTGTCGCAAAAGCGCCATTTTTATCAATGCCTTTTCGCTAGTGTGTTTGAGGGTGTCTAGTGATGATTTAGGATATATTGATAAATGAAAAACCTAAAAATGGTAAATTTTCTTAAATGGGGACAAGTATATAATTGTCATTAAAGCAAATCATCAAAACAATACATTATCTTCCAAGGAAAAATATATTTGTCATTAAAAAAAAACAGTAGACATACTCTCTTTCAACCGGGGCGACCCCGCCCCTGAGGTATTTGCTTGTTTCTTGGGGTTCGAGGGCGCGTCGACGAGGTCATTTCGCACCCATCCTGATATATTTAGTGTATTTCACGGTTTCTGTGCACACTGCACGATCCAAAAAAGCGTTGCTTCTATCAAACGGAATTGTTTTCCTACTAGCTGTGCAAATATTATCTCATTTATACAGACTGCGTATGTATGCATATTGGAGCGGTAAGGCATTAGGCAAACCCTTGCGTTGTAATCGGGTCAACAGTGTTTATCATCAATGAGCAGTTGGGATTTAGGGGGGGGGGGCAGACACTGAAATCCATATTGTAGCCGACAGCACCGTCGATAGAAAGATTTTCCGTATGAAATTCCAATCATCTGTGCCTCTCGAATACGAGTTTGTATGAAAACATATTGGTAGGCTTATTGTTTGTAGGTCCTAGCGCCATGAAATTTATATGTAGAACTTGGATTTGTGATGGATGACATTAGCACACATAAGCAACGCCCAGACCTGAACCGATCGATAATACTCTACCAACTGATCAACAAGCGAAAAAAGTAAACGACATCGTGCAATGACATTGTTGCACCCACCTTCCGGTCGTACGAGAGTACTCTGCGTATAGCAGATCCGTGACCTCACTCCAATCCTTAGTGCCAAGAGCCTCTTTCTGCTGAAGCTTCATCTGGAGCCGCCGACTGAGACATGACGAATTGAACCAGCTGAAACAGTGTCACAAAATAATTGAATTCATTGTTCCATATCCATTGACAAACAAAGGCACATAAATAGCATGGTTAACTCCCTTGCAGACTGGTGTAAAGGGATAGTGCCTTCTTGAAGACCAATATCAAGTTTTGGCTGCATATAGGCAGATAAAGCATGTCCGATTTCACCTGCTGTCTGGTTCCTGAAACTCCCTCCATTATAAAAAAACAGCATTTGCAATCATTCGTACAATTGGAGTTGCCTCCTTAAAATTTTGAATCACTTTTTTGCAGAGTATAATCTTTTTAATTTTGCAAACTCAACATCACCAATCAGTTAGATGGCTTAACAATTAAAATGCTCGTGAAGTTTATTATGTTGTCAACAATCATAGCTTCTCATCAAAACAGCAAGAATGCCTCCCGCTTGACTTTGGGCCGTTAAAGTTCAATGACGTTACCCTACAACACAGATTACGTTTCAAGGTTAGGTCTCTGCGAATTCGGATGCACTCGACTTTGGACACGCTATTTCGACACGTAAAAGTGGCCGCACACGCCATTCGGCACGCGATATACCGCAATGTCGGTATATCGCGGCATTTATTTACTAGTCCCACGAGTCAAATCGCAAATGTGAAATAACGTACCAGTTGTCAGGTATCTGTGGTTCGCTCACGTCCAGGTTGTCAGGTATCTGTGGTTCGCTCACGTCCAGCACTGCACCGGGGAGTGCGCAGGCTTCTTTGCTCTCGCTGTTCCTGCAGGGTCAACGAAACAACTGTCACAACTAACGGAGATGGTGTCCATGCCTCAGTACGTGGAAAGATCAGGATATTGCAAACTTGCTTCAGGACAACGATATGCACTAATGTAGTTAAGTGTTACCTTCCAATACATCTGTCAGGTGTCAAACATTTGATGTGTCCAAATGTAAAGTAAGAACTAACCATAGCTGTTGCTGACAATTATAACAAAAGCAAGTGTTATGAACAATAGCTGAACAAAAAAAAAAATGGTTAAACAAGCCCCCAGGCCATGGCCTTGGGCAAAATCCAAACACAAATACTACTAGGTGATGCTATACAGTGGTCCGTGACACAGATTCAGATTTATTCAGACACATTCCGCAGCACAACCAGGTAATCTTTTAACACTACTGTCACCATAAAAGGACATATTGTACAATCACCCACCGATTATTTCAGATTCCAAATGCGTTGAACTGCGGCGAGTCCTCGCACAAACAGATGGAAAGCATTGGAAAAGGCATTCGTCGAGAAACTAGGAATATGAGGGCACTGGCGGATCCAGAAAGGCGTCCTCCGACGCTGTGGAGGGGGGGGGGGGGCGGGGGCATACTAATAAAAACATTGTATGGAGTTTTAAATGCTCATCGGATTTATATTCCTTATGCACTGCTAGTTGTTTTAAAACCAATTTGTATTGGTAAAAGTTGCTTAGATTTCTTTCTGCGCAAGGGAATGTGTAAATTTTGGCCAATTTTGTGGCTCATGGGGCATTTGCCCCTGATGCCCCCCTGGATCCGCCAGTGTAAGAGGGCATGTTCAAAGAACAGGAGCCAAGAACTACTGTAAGATTGTAGGTTAGCATACGTGTTTCCACGGCCGGCCTCCGACGCTGGACGGACAGAGGACTGGACAGGACGGGGGTTGTCGAGTGCGTCTGCATCGGCTTCGTCCTCCGAATTGCCAGCAGATGGGCTGGATACCGTCCTGAAGCATGTTGATTATTAATATGCATCACACGGTGACAACTTACAGCGGCAGGGTGGTGCATTAGGAGTTCTGAAGATTCGATTCGATTATCAGTTCTTATGATTCGATTAACGAAAAAATCGAACATGGGTAGAGTAAGCTAATATATAAGCAGCACGACACAATGCGAACGATTGTTGATGCATGATACCTGTCTCCAAATCCCTAATTGAAAGTCAAAAGCACCTGGGGGCAGGGAGCATGTCTGCTAAAAGGGACGTAGTACTTACTGGAACGTGATTGCCCCACCAGCGGGCAATTCATTCAGCAGCTGGTCTACAGGTGTCGTGCTGGTGGATGCTATGCTGTGAGCTGATGAGCGGAGATCGACTGACTCGGTAAGAAGGCGCACCCGTAGCTTCTCCATTCCAGGCAGTTCATCACCTTTGACCAGGAGCATCCAGTCGTCCCACTCTGGGTCGTAGAACTCCAGCTGGTACTGAAAAGATAAGCCAAATTGATTAGCTGTGTAATGTCCATCATATGTCAATCATGTAATGTCCATCGGAACCAGTCACTACGGCTGTTACGTGCGAGCCGTAAGCCTTTTTTAAATATCATATTTGTTTATTTATTCCGCACTTCACACTTATTCTGGTTATACACATAGAAATAGTGTAAAAAGAAATAGTGAATAAGCGTTACATAGAAATGAAGTTTGTTTCAAAGCCGCTGCAGTGCGAGGCCGTGCATGCAAAAGGGGAGTGTTAAATATACTCCCAAAGCAGGAATCAACAAGAAAGCAATGTCACACAAGCTACGTACCCACTGGAATATGAGATACGAGAATTACACTGTGATGATACCTACCGGTTTTATGCCTGAGACATCAAAATGCTTTTCGATTTCTGTTTGTAGCATGGCAAGACTTCTTTTGGCAAGCGTCACCACTCTCTTTGTGGCGCCCACCACTACCAGCACCTTGGTGCTGCTCTCCATATCGTTTGGACTGCCAAAGAAAACAAATTAGACGCATGAAAGAAAACTGATCACAATGAAAAGATCGAAACACAATTAAACAAGCATCGATTACATTCGACATGTCCGTCAAGTCCACAACAAAATTTAATTTTGAGCCTTGACCGGACCCTGGGAGATTGTCACGCCCGTCTATTTGTCTGCCTGTCTGTCTGTATGTGTCCTAGATGTACCGTGAATACAACGATGCGTATGGTTAGTCGTAAGCGTACATTGCCAGTTATAAAAGTTCGCCTAGCCACAGTCGCCAACACAAACATCGAAGTCGGAGACCGCACACGTCATGGTCTGCTTAGCATGAAGTACTCTGAAAGCTATGCCCAATTGGCTAATAACAACTATTAATATTAATTTGTCAGACATTGGGTTGAAATCAATGCTGTTCACAGATTTATATATGGCAGGACATGTCAATTTTGATACATTTAACATGTTCGCCCATTAAACTCACCTGTGAATTACTGTTAGCAGTAGCTGAAGCTAGACTAGCTTGCCTATGCATGGTAGTTTAAAACAACATGACATCTTGCATCATGCATGGTGACGGGGTGCAGTGGAAATGGGTCTCTTAGACTGTTCAGGACAACAGTTGTAACTAGGTCGGTCGGAGACATCTCGTATGAATTTGTCATGCCATCATATTCGGAGGACATCATCCTCAATACAAGAGAATGTGAGTTCTTGCCAACACATACAGCACATATCTCTCCAAATCCTTCTTCTCCATTCACTGTGATCAGCGCAATGCCGCCAGTGGCGTAAGCAACGCCATCAATATCAGCGCACTTGCCTATGCTAAAACCTTGCCTTTGAAGCTCATTGCCAATCGCCTCTGGCAAATTCGATTCCTCCATGCACTTGAAAGACTGAACTTGACCGGGACACATGAACGATGGCGAGTGGAGAGCGAACCCCATATGAAGTTGGTGTTTCCGTGCTATAGTTCTTGCTATATTTCGGAAATTCTTATTTTCTCTGATGACACCTTTCAGGAACGAATACTTGCTTTCAAACCTCATGGTCCAGCAATAGCGAATAGGACCGTGTTTCAAGACTTCTGAGCCGTAGTGAACCATGTAGTGAAATTTTGGTTTGAGTCGGAATTTTGGGTACGCACGACGAAGGTCCGTGAGCCAATCAGCGATTTTGAACTTCAAAAACGCGACATCTCCGAGGGAAAACGATCTTGCAAACGTTCGCTCCACAACACAGCACAGATTCGTCAGTAAAATCCATTCAACACAATCAGGCGGAATGTAGCTCCCGATGATCAACGGCAAGTATCTCGAGAGCACCCAAGTTTGGCTGGCTGACTACCTGATCCGAATATCTCCTTTCGTTACCCGAATTGGCATTGGAACATTGTCTTTCCGGCTCCAAGGAAATGCTAAGAGCAGCGTATTAAGCTCAGTCAAGCTAATGTACTTTTTAATACAAATGATCGTCTTCAGAACCAGTGCTAACGTGTACGGCACGACACCTTCCAGTAAGTCGTGTCCTATATCCGGAGGAAAACTCTTTGTGACATCAAAGTATGGAAGCTCAGAGAATACACATTTTCTTTTTATTCCAGTCTCCTGAATGACTGCCTGAAGAAACCCACTATCGTTACTCTCTTCCAGACGTTGCAACTGCTTCTGGTAGACATTCGTATTTCGTGGTTCGAAATCCTCTTCTGTGAACTTGTCCTGCATGTTTTCTGGCGAGGTAAGGCAGAATCTACATGGACTTTTTCCACTAGAGAAATTTTCTACAAATCCAGCGATGTTGTGCACAGCAAGGTTGTCGCAGGGCAAGAATAATAGTTTGACGTTAACAGGCACAAACTCACCGCGTACACAAACTTCCATACCAGTAGTGTACAGCTGCTTTAAGTCGTCAACGATTCGCCTTAGAACCACTGACCAGCCGTATTCACGGATAACAGATGACCGACAGAGCGCCAGCAAGAAAATTGAATCTACCCTCGATCGAAGTTCAGCAGGGGCGTTCAGTAGCGAAAAATTTAGTGCTGCTAGTTTGTGTACACCAGCGGCACTACCCAGAGGATTTGCAACCTCAAAGTCATCGTAGGAGATGGATATGTACACGGTATTTCTTTCACGTTGTGAATGAGCGTTCCCATCAAAGACATCTCTGATATTCACAGAGCTAGTGCTGGGTTGTTCAAAAATACAACTGTACAATTGAGGCAAACGCACCAAATGCTGCAGCTGTGATTTGAGGGAAATGTATTGGTATGAATCAGTCTTGCCATTGTCTTGTTTTCCAACTACAACAGTCTCAGGTTCAACAAACGGCAAATGGTCTTCCACAAACTTCTCATATTTGTGGTTGCTCTGGAATGTCCGCAAAGCATCCATGCAAAGTTGGTCTCCACATGCATTTTCAAGTATAATTTGCTTGCCAATGTTCTCAACACATTTGGCCACTTCAGTACATGCTGCTTCAGGTAAGTGCTGATCTCGAAGTGAGTTAAGAAATGATGCAACCATAAACATAGAATCCTGGCTTGTTCCTGGTTGAGGTTCATGAGCTTCTGGTTGAGGTGCTCGAGTTTCTGCAGGTAGCTCACCCACATCCTGAGCTTCTAGTTGGGGTACACAATTTTCTGCAGGTAGATCACACACATCCTTAGGATGCTGGTCGATTTCTGGCACTGAGCTAGTGGGATCACCTTCACGTTGATCCGAATGTGTATTTTGAACATGCCGCTGCCACGATCTAATGTTTGTGAATCGTTTTGGAGCCAAACACAGACAGCAGTCAAACCTAAAATGTTGAAAATCAGCCTTATGTGTTCTCAGGTGTTTCACATATAGTAAAAGAGATGTATTCCAAAAAGGACAGTGTGAACAGGTAAACTTCCTGAACTTGTAGTTTGGTTTTGAGGGATCCATCCTGAAAAAAGGAATGGATGAGTAATTAGGTCAACAAGATAAAAGGATATTATTTGGGGTCAAGAGGATACAAAACTAGGCGGGGTTATTCTTTATATGCAAATTTATCCCTGATTTCTGGCAACTAATATTTGTTCTTGTTCTTTATTTCCATTAACCCTCGCCAGTGTGGGGGGGTTGCCCCCCAAGGTTTTTCGCCAGCAGCTGCCAAACCGACCCAAACCTGGTTTTTGGGTGGGGGTGTTAATAATTAATGCAGTTCAGCACTGGGATTTGCTGGCCATCACAATAGCAAAATAATGAACCAGAAGCTGCCGCAGGCATGACGTGCAAATGCTGCTGTGTGCAATGCTGTCTTTTGTATGGGAAAGCCTCGGACCAAGTATGCTGTGGAAGGCAGCCATAGGAGAGATCTTAGGCAAGGCTAAAAGCAAATATTTAGGTTAAGGCCTTGTGCATATGTCTTCAGGCCGGCCTGAAGCTATATACACAAGGGCTTAACCTAAAATATTTGTTTTTACCCTCACCTAACATCTATTCCTGTTGGTGAGTGGTGCACAAACCCCAGTTCAAACATCTGTAGGTCAGGTTAGGTTAGGTTAGATTAGGTTTGGTTTGGTTAGGTTTCTTTTTTGGGTAAGTAGCTTGAATCTCTCTGTTTTGAGTGCATATCTGGTGGAATCAAACCTGTAGAATAACGGTGACATAGTGCATTTTAGCACGTGTGCCACTATCATAGTGCCATTTTTGGCAGAAACATTGCCATTTTTAGCAAGGCAGTGCATTGAGAAGATTTTCGTAAGCAATATTTGCACGCTTTTGAGCTGAAACGGGGGACGGTTCATTGCCATGAAACATCCTGCCACTTTCATTGATCATTTTTTAGCTTTCTGGAGCAACGGTTTTGGTCATCCTTTACATATCCTCTCCACCGTTTTTTAGTTACTAAATCCCGCTAATTCCCACTAATATAGATGTCATTCGACAGATAATTTCCTAAAGAATAAGTGGTAATGTCAACAACTTTATATCTAACCTATTAATATTTTAAAACGATATTATTCTCTTCCACTCACCGGAATACGCAACCACCCACTTCTCTGCTCTCCATATCGACTGCAGTCAGCTGATCATGCAAGGTAGTGAATAGTGATGTTCTTCGGGGATGGTGGGAATCCGGGGTTTTGGGTGGGGGATAGGGGAAGAAAATTAAAAGAAATTGAATTTTATTATTGTAAAATAATTATTTTTATTTATTTCAACCTTGGGGGATGTTGGAAAACCGGGGTTTTCGGGTGGGGAATGGATGAAAAAATCCATAATTTGTATTTTGTAATTGAATTAATAACCTAACCTTACCTAACCCAACCTAGCCTACTGATAATCGTCGCGGGGTTTGTGCGTTTGTGTTTCACAGGAATATATTTCAGGCAAGGGTAAAAGCAAATTTGTTAGGTTAAGTATTGTGCTTTAGGCATCAGGCCTTCGGCCTGAAGCCAAAAACACAATACTTAACCTAACAAATTTGTTTTTACCCTTGCCTAAAATATCTCCTGTCTGCCTTCGGCAGAAAGCTTTTGATTCTCGTTTTCTTTTAAATCCCTTTAGCAAAAAAAAAGATTGTCATCACTATCTATCATCAGCTGACTGCAGTTATACATTCAAAGTATCATCAGCTGACTGCAGTTACATTCAAAGTGAATTACGGCGACGGGAGAAACTCTGGTGAGTTCTACAATAATTTTTTTTTTTAAATATTTATTGTTGTTGGATTATGATGAGTGATTGCATATATACTATACGCAACCTAAGTGTGACGTCAACAAAATAGCGCGGCCGGCTCAGCTGACGACATAATGTTAAACGCCATAGACCGTAAGTTCGTCCTCAATTCACCGGAAAACGGCTGAGAACTTAGCTATGTGAGGTACATCATGTTATAGAAGGCTGTTTGCTCTATTGTTTGAGATAATACAAAGGTAGACTTATTGCAAGAATGAAGTGAATTTAAGCTAAGAAAGAAGCCGTTACGTTCTTGGCGCACTTGTAACAAAACATTTCCTCACGTATAGCGTTTGAATTTGAAAATAAAATTGAAATTTATATTATTTTATCTTATTTTATTAATTGAATTATTTTAATTTAATTTTTGAAATGGAAAAACATCGAAAATGAATAGAGTAAAGATGCTGTTGATTGTGTGTGTAGTAGATGAATCAAGGCTTCCAGGAAAGCTACCGGCGCCATTATTGTATAAGTATCACTCAAACGCTTGTTTACAAATTTAAACCAAGTTAAGTCGGCCTTAACTCGGTTGCAATTTGTAAACATGTCACTCAAACCCGAATTACAAAGCAGCATTAGCATAAAATTACCTTAAAAACCTCTTAAAAGAATGATAAAAAATAGTACAATTCATTCCATGGCCTCTCAATGCTAAGTTCAACCTCAATTGACGGGAAAAACGTCTTATTTTTTTCGTCTATGGCCTTTAACACTACGCAGTCAGCTGAGCCGGCCGCGCCGTCCGCTGATGATCAAATGACGTCACGGCTTGGGTCGCGTATTTAGACTATTCTCTATCGAATGACACCTAAATCAGTGGAAAGTACCTATTATTTGTGGAGAGGCTATGTAAAGGGTCACCACGGTTTTATGTGTTGGTGAAACTGAAAGCATAAGGGACCGTTTAAAATGTGCTTACAAGCATTGCCAAAAATAGCAGTTTGCATAGCCATTTTTGGCATATTCTGCTAAAAATGGCACATGCTAAAAATGGCAACACATGACCAAACCTCCCCCAACTGCTTCTGATAACGTGAAAAGTCTGAGATTGCAACATGTCCAAAGATCGAGGTCTTACCCTAAAACAAAAGCCTCTCCAAAGTCCAAACACACTCTAAACAAGTATATTTGAGGCAGGATTTGGGCTGCCCCAAATACCTCACTAGTGGCGTTTACATAGCACTAAAACATTCCACTATTTTTCCCTTAAGTTTCCGTTAACTACAAAAACTGGAGTTTGTGTAGAATTTCCCAAAGTTTGAAGAGAGATGTGGAACCATGGATGACGAATATCATTCATGGAAGATCTACTTTCTTAAGTACCTCTTCAAACTTAGGGAAATTCTACCTAAAAAAAAGTTAAGGGAAACTTAAGGGAAAAATAGTGGAATTTTTTAGTGCTATGGAAACGCCACTATTGAGGGCCTATGAGATATTCCCAGTGTCTTTTTACAGGAGAAATTTGCATCAAAAACGGCTTAAAAACGGTTTACCAGCAACAAGAAATTGTTATAAATGCTATTCTGCAGCTTCAGCTTACCTTACGATCTAAAAAAACACAGCTACATTGAAGACGGCATTTCCTCACCACACCGTGCCATCGTGCTGCCGCTTCTGTTGATAATTTGCGCTCACTTTAGTCCTACACACGTTGTAAAGGTGAGGTCTACATATCCAACATTGCCTTGGTGTGCCGGCGCTGTGGAGCACACGTGCATAAACACAGAATTTGAATACCTATCCTTCAGGTTCTGGGTCTGGGAACACTACAGCTAGGAAAAAATGCTACAGACCGAGTGCAAATGCCTCAAATTAAGGTAAATTGGCATGAGGTAGGCCGTAGGAGACCAGTATGCAAAACGTGGCAGGAACGTCGACGAGATATTTGGGGCAGCCCAAATCCTGCCCCAAATGGGGCAGGAAGCTGCCCCATTTGGGGCAGGATTTGCCGGATCAAATGTCGCTCCTCAGCCCAATGTTATTGACGGGGGGGGGGGGGGGGGGGTGGGTGGGGTCGGTCATCGGCGAAATCACGTTTTATCTAGTGTCAATTTGCTCCGTCCCTGGCCCATGATCACTTACCTTTAAAATTAATAATTCGAATACACTACAACACGTCCGACAACCACAACACACACACACACACGTCAAAATGGCCTTGGCCGGTAACGTCCGCCACACAAAAAGTTCTTCGCTCCATTTTCCTCTACCGTTTTTTTTTACTATCATCTGCAAAAAACTTTGATATTTTAGATACAATGAGTAGCAAATCTTACTCTGTATGATCAATATACGTTATAAAATAAATAATCAGTATTCTTCATAATGTCAGCAATTTGCAATATTTTGTAAAACATGGGATATTAAAGATTGTCTTGCACTGCAAAAAAAACTTGATGGGTAGGGAAATATGGCAGCAAGGAGGAATACAGCTATGCCGCATTTGCTACAAAAGTGGCGCATTTCGTTAATTCAGCGGGGTTTCAACTATTCAATACTTTGTTCTTCTTGGCAGCAACGAGCGTATACGTTTGACCTGCCCGACTTGCGTGAGTTGCCCCAAATAATCTTACTGCTGCCCCGGGCAGCAATTTCTGCCCCATATTTCCAAAGCTGCCCAAAAATTTCCAAAAGCTGCCCCAATTTGGATGTGTTGGTGCCGACCCTGCCCCGACGAGATCTCGTCGAAACCTGCCATGTTTTGCAGACTGGGTAGGAGATGCCACAAACCAAGCTTGTTTTGCTACAAATGTCCAGAAAAAAAGAGGGCTGTCAAAAAGAATTTCCCTTTTTCTTCTAGGTCTGGCAACACTACAACTAGGACAGGATGCCACAAAATGACTCAGAATACCTCAAGGGAAGGTGATTTGCTAGCACATTGGATGGTTGGTTTGTGGACCAAGCACCATATCCTCTTGGGACCAAGGTGCTGGAACTCTCACCCTGTTCCGAGGGTTATTATATGGGGGCCGGTCGACTTATTCAGAGGCCCGCCCAGGGATTTGACCCCGGGTCACCGGCACAGAAGACAGGGATCCTGCCCCTGCGCCAGATCGCTCCCCGCTAGCACATTGGAGATGCCACAAACTGAGCCATGGTTGGGTTGCCACAGATGTCCCAAAATTAGAGTAGGCAAAAAATTATTCCCCTTAATACAATCCATCACCATTTAACCATACGTTTAGTGATCAAACCAATAAATTATATGCATGCATAAAATAACATAAAACTTACCGTATTTGGGCCAACTTCACACGACACAGCAGCACCGCGGAAAAGGATGTCTTCAGAATAGTGATGATGGACAAAGGGAATGTATAAATCTGGGTATTTTACAAACCCCAAAACTGGAAGCTTCGATATAATTAGTTTTTTTTAAAATATATATATGGCTTAAATTGTCATATTTCATGCAAATAGCAACCAAATGACGTTTTGAATCAACTCTTAAGTTGCCTTCGTTAAAGCACTGCAAAAATATTAAGTAAAGTAATCTTGCTGCAAATTGTCTGACACGATTCGTGTAAGCATACCCATTGCTCTTGCGCGGTCATGAAGCTTGTTTTTTCACTGAGTACGTTTATCGATCAGCGGATGCACTTATCTACAAATGAAGGACAAGTGACACATTCAAGGGTACCATTACCCAAACATCGTCCACCAATGTGTTGTACTTTCATGCATGGGGTAACGTTACCTCTCAGCGGTATATTTTGTAAGGGTTGTGGTACCCTATTTTATATTAATATAACTCTTAAAGCAGGGTACATGTATATCACTGTGTTTATTTACCCAGTCTGTAAGTTATGTTACCCTAAGGGCGTACAGAAACCGACAAAACTACTGTAAAACAATTTCAGACTGACTTGAGATACCTGCCAAAGCTGGGTTCCGATAGTACGAGGAGTTTGTTTATCCACATATAGGGTAAATATTTCTCTGTGTGTAGAGCACTTTACGAGCGCAGTAAAGGAGTGAACAAGGATCCACAGTTTGTGCGACTTAGGGCTCGGTGTGAAGCATCTGATGTCGTTTTTTCTACCTCGCAACAACCGTCATATAACGAACCTTTTTCTATGCTCGAACTGAAGTCAGCAATACACGATCTAAAAAGTACTGCCGAGGGTCCAGACGGCGTTCATAACGAAATGTTACGCCACCTTCCCGTGTGTGCGTTACAGGCGCTACTCTTGATGTTTAACTCTATGGGCAAGAGGAGAGTTCCCGGAGGCATGGCGCGAGGCCATAGTAATTCCTATTTTAAAACCTGGCAAATCTGGATTAGACCCTCTGCACTATCGTCCCATCTCGCTCACATCTTCACTCTGTAAGCTGATGGAGAGAATGGTCAGCAAACGACTTGGTTGGTTTTTAGAACAACAAGGTATATTTGCTAACGTCCAGTGCGGTTTTAGACGCCATCGCAGCACCGTTGATCACATTTTAACACTCGATTCCGTTATTCGCGCCGCATTTGAGAAAAACCGTCACGTGGGAGTGGTCTTTTTCGACATTGAGGCAGCCTATGATACTGCCTGGCAGCATGGCATTCTCTTAAAGCTTTTTAAGCACGGTATTAGAGGCTCCATGGGCACCTTTTAAAAAAATTACTTATCCCAGAGACATTTTCGAGTCCGTGTTGGTAACCATGTATCTGACGATTTTCTTCAGATCAACGGAGTTCCTCAAGGCGGCGTTCTAAGCGTCCCGCTTTTTGGCATAATGGTGAACGACATCGGCGATGCGCTATCGCAGTCCATTGGACGGTCGCTTTTCGTCGATGATTTCGCAATATGGTCGTCTGCTTCCAGTACACGTTACATGGAAAGACAGCTTCAGCTGGCTATAGCTACCCTGGAGCGATGGAGTACAGCGAACGGTTTCCGATTTTCAACCGCAAAGACAGTTGCCGTACATTTCTGCCGCCGTCGTCGGCACTGTCTAGATATGGAGATCTTCCTCCATGGACAGCCGGTTCCAGTCCAGCCTGTAGCCAAGTTTCTAGGATTTTCGCTGGACAAAAAGTTATCATACAAGCAACATCTTAAACAACTCCGTGATAAATGTTTTAAGTCGCTGAACATTTTAAAATGTGTTGCACGCACATCGTACGGGGCCGACCGCAACACGCTTTTACTGCTCTATCGCTCCCTTGTACGCTCGAAGCTTGACTACGCATGTTTTGTGTATGACAGCGCCTGCCAGTCTAACAAAAAGCCTTTGGACACAATCCACCACACTGCCGTGCGTATAGCTACTGGAGCTTTCAGAACAACTCCGATTGAGAGCCTGCTTGTAGAGGCTAATGAGCCTCCTTTGTCCCTGCGAAGGCAGCAACTAGGTATGCGCTATGCCATCAAGTTACGACAGTTCCCGACACACCCCACGTACAGCTCCGTCTTTTCAAGCGATACACTAGCTGCATTTCGTACTAGGCCGGAGAGACGCTCTGTTCCTTTCTGTTTGCGAATTGACTCGCTTCTAGCAGATAGTGATTTACGGCCACGCGAGGTCATGCGGGTTGACCATCTTTCAACGCCACCGTGGCAACTGGCATCACCTTTAGTTGACGTGTCCCTCTCCGAGCAAAACAAAGGAGAAGTCCCTCCCGAGTTGTTCAAGTCGAGAGCTCTCGAGCATATTGCATCTTTTACTGACCACACGATCTCTTACACGGATGGCTCTAAGTTTGAGAGGGGCGTTGGCTGTGCGTTTGTTTGTGGTAACGACACTCGAGTTTTTACGTTACCAACAAACCCTCTGTTTTTACATCAGAACTGGTGGCGATTACTAAGGTCTTGTGTTTTATTGAAGTCAGCAGTAGGGCTTTACACCTCATTTTAACGGACTCTTTGAGCAGTCTTGTGGCGCTAAAAAAGTTTTATCCGTCCAATCCCCTTATACAGGACATCTTAATCCGTCTGACGGCTCTGGATGGCGCAGGTAAACGAGTTACGTTATGCTGGATACCTAGTCACGTCGGCATCAGGGGCAACGAGCTGGCGGATGCCGCTGCAAAGCGCGCTGCACAGAGGCCGTGCACGCGACGCTTTACTCTTCCCGCCAGAGATCTGTACCCGGCCATTGCTACATTTTTACATAGCAGCTGGCAGCGAACATGGGATCGAACGCACAGGAACAAACTAAAAGCTATTAAACCACGACTTTCGGTTTGGCAATCATCCTCACGCAAGACAAGGAGAGAAGAGGTTACACTTTGTAGACTGCGCAATGGGCATACTTACGCAACACATGGCTACTTGGTGTGTGGTAGAGATATGCCGTTTTGTCCTCGTTGTGGTTCTCCGCTGACGGTGAAACATGTCCTACTAACTTGCCCACAGCTGGAAAACGAACGGCTGAGATTCTTTGGTCTGCGATCTTCCGGACTTACGCTTCGTAGCTTGCTCGGTGACAATTCCAGATTTATTGCAGCAGATAGTCTGTTTGCATTTATTGCTGCCGCTGGCCTCTCCGTTATATATTCAAATTGATAGCTAGTTGAAATCAGTCATGGGCGCCATGTGACCTTCGTTGTCGGAGCGCCCCTAAACCCCAGTAAAAAAAAAAAACAAAAAAAAAACGAGGCAGCCGGGTGGAGCCAGCCGCACACCGGATGGTGGCTGGTCAGCTGCCCGCAGATGGAGAACACCTTTCGCTTCGTCAAGGGCTTCGTCACGTCCTTGATCTGACTGTCTCTGCCCCATCTCAGGTCTCCAGTCGGCTCCCCCAGACCCTCAGTCCGAGGATGCGAGCGCCGTCCTTTGCTCGCTCCGGGGTTTTGCTCTCGAGCCCGTAGGCTCGGAGATGCTCGGCCACTTCAGAGGCAGACATCTTGGCCTCGTCCACCAGGATGTCATCGACGTACGCCGAGACAGCTGCCGCGACGCGCGAGTCCTGTGCCACGGCCGTGTCCAGCACCGTCTGCATGACTGACGGCGCAACGTTTAGTCCGAAGCCGAGCCGAGTCAGCGCGAACCTTTTCCCCCTGAACCAGACGGTCTGGTACGGCCAGAGAGCCTCCTCTACGTGGACCTGCAGAAACGCCTTCTTCAAGTCCAGCAGCGCCACGTCAGCCCCCATCTGTCGCCACCTGCGCAACCGCTCTGCGCAAACGTCCGCGTCGGCCGTGAAGGCCGTCACATGGCGATTCAAGGATCTAAAATCCAAGACCGGCCGCACTTTCGTCCTCTGCACTACCGCCATCAACGGTATCGATCCCTTGGGCGGACCCAGCTGTCTCATCGTACTCACGCAGCCAGCCATCCTTGATCCAGTTGTCCAGTTCCGCTTCGTACTCGGCGCGCGCCTCCGCCGGCACCGGGTACTCGTCCACCGTGCTGAACAGCTCACTCGGCGGGCTGCCCCCGGTCCACTTCCATGACACTACCCAGCGCCGCTGGGTCGGGTCAAATGTCACGCAGAAGTCCTCCTTCTCGACTTTCAGTTCTCCCGTCGGCTGCGGCTCATCGGCAGCGGCAACACACGCCGTACTCGCTTCCTCGCAGAAAAACTGCACGTCAGAGGGCGAGCGGACAGTCACTCCCCCTAGAGCCTGGACAGCGTCCATCCCCATTATCACGCCAAACCCGAGGGGTTTTCCCTGACCACCAGGGCGCTCACCACCACTGCCCGGCAGCCTGGCACAGCGAGCTGAACGTCCCCAGTGCCCGCACACTCAAGCTGCTGGCCGCTTACAGTCACCACGTGCACTGTTCGCCTCCGCCACCGACGGCACACTGACCCGTGCACCAGCGTCCGCGTGCACCCAGAGTCAATCAGCACGGCACACCGTGCTCCGTCGATGTCCAACTCTCTCACCGGTAGCGCGCCAGTAAGATCCCTCAGCCCCGAGAGGAGGCCGGCGCAGGTGCCTCCTCTCGCTCCCCGTTTGGGCAGCGGGCGGCGATATGTCCCCATGCCCGACAACGGTAGCACTGAAGGGCGGGTGGATCACCTCCGCGTGCCGGGGACGGGCGCGAGCCGCCATCTGCAGCCGGCTGCCACTGCCGGCCTTCGAAGCGTCGGTCACGTGGGCACTCGCGGGCGATGTGTGTGAACTCCCCGCAGGTAAAACACGGGCCTCGCCGCCTGCCGCCACCGCCTGGCGGCGCCACTGGCCGCCTCGCGCCAGCCAACATGGCGGCCGCGTCTGACTCTTCGCGTAACACGGCGCGGGCCCGGTCCGCGAGGTCGTTCAGGGAAAGCGAATCTACTCGCGCTCCCGCCTTCAACACCTGCTTCACAGCTCCCGGTAGCCCCGCCACGAACGCACAGCAGAGACCACCTTCGCTGAGCCCCCCGAACAGGGACGCGAGCTGCTGGAGCTCCGCGAGGAAAACATCTACCGATTCCCCCGCCTCGAGCTTACGATCCATGAAACGTTCATAAGCCGTGAACTTATCGAACGCAAAGGCCCTCTTCAACGCACCTTTTATCTTCTCTGGATCCTTCTTATCCACTGCTGGCAACTGCCGGTATACTGACAGCGCGCCTCCCTTCAGTCTCAACGGTATGACGACTTCCTGTCGCGTCTCCGCCTGCTCTTCGTCACGCCGAGAAAGCGTGCATACCATCTCCAGTTCCTCGGTCCATTCCACGACATTTGCCCCGTCTGATCCATCAAATTCGGGTATCAACTTGACATCGAGTCCTGCCATAATGCCGAAATAGCTTGTACTTGTCAGATACCGCGAACTATGTCAATTATCTGTATTCTCGAACACAACCTTCCCCGCCCGCGGCCGCCACACAACTCCCCCAGCCGAACCCCGCACCAAGATAACTATAACTAACAGGTAGGTCGGAGGTTTGAATCAAGCCCAAGGAATGGCAGTAATATCATGAGACATTTCTGGCGCTGGAGAGACGTTTGTTAAACTGCGTTGTTTACCTGTGTTTTGCCATACGCTCGGGGAGCGTCTTGCGGTGTTGGGACGAGGTTGCGCTGCTTGATTAATTAATGCTAACTTCTTGAAATTGTTAACGTTCATAGACACATATACACAGTCAAATCCTCATGATAATTTATTAACCAAGACGCGGTTCGTATTGATACTTAGCTATCCAGTTGTTCCGCAATCCAGACATGTTGATACGATTGCACATTTTCTGAAACATGCTAATGTGATAGTAGGTAACAACTAAAAAGTGAGACTGGGAAGAACAGGATACATTATAAAAGAAAGCAACATGATCACAGGCTTGTCTACAAGATACCATGCAAGAGATGTACAAAGCCATATGGTGAGGTGAAACTGGGAGTTGGAAGAAGTTTGAACACCAGGCTAATGGAGCACAGGAAATAATTTAAATATCAGAAACCCAAAACAATAGTGAAACATAGTCATGATTCATTAATGTGGAACTATACCCAGTTGGGAAGGTGCAAGGAATATTAAAGATAATATAGACAAGAAAACAAGCATTACGCTTGAAACTGCAGTGCTTGAAGTCAGCATTTATTAATCCGAAGGGCGAAGACTGGAAGAATAACTATCTGAAATTGCTTCATTTTGTTTTTCTCAATACATAAATTAGATGTCTAACATGTGATTGCCTTTGCCTGATGCCTCTTAGGAGACTAATAGGTGAAACAATATCATGTGATGTGCATGAACTTTGAATGTATGTTTGCAGTGTCAATCATCTATTGTTTTGTATGTCCTATTTTTAATGACCAACTGAAGAAGTATCAATATGAATTATGAACCGTGTCTTGGTCAATAAATTAATATGATGAGTTGACTGTTTATTCTTGAAACACTCGGGCGGCTAAATAGTGTCTATGAAAAAGAAAAAAAACATCAATACTTTTTCTGATATTGTACCTATTATTGTATCAAGTATGATACACGATATTAGCTTGAGCACATCCTTGGGTGGATAGGATAACGATTCTAGAATATATTTGAGGAGGATTTAAGCTATCCTTAGTTTTTTATTCCTGTATATAAGGAGATTATCAGTTGACATATTATCCTGGTTACAATTAATGTGTGCTATGACTACCATTTACTGCCAAGTGCCACTCCGGCACTTACATTCTGACACCAATACCTATCCACATTCATCAACCATTTTGAGCATCTGTGATTTGAGCCATTGTGATTTCCATATTTCTTACAAACATGTACTAGCTGCTACTCAAATCATTACTGATGTGATATTCTCCATTCTGATCTTTCCACTCCACGTTTATGCATGTTTGGTGTTTATTAGTGCTGGTAAACATCTACTATGGACATTTGTATGCTATGATATGCCAATGTCAGTATTTAGTTCATTATGTTAGTGGGGGGGGGGGGGGGAGGGGGGTGGGGCAGGAATGTGTATGTGCGTTGTGAATGTGTTCCCACCTAGATACATTGTATGTGTTTGAATGAATAGAATGAATGTGTTTGTGAATGTGAATGTTCCCACCTACAATCCAAATGCATGTGTATGTGTTTGAATGAATATAATGAATGTGTATGTGTTTGTGAATGTGAGTGTGCTCCCACATAGTACCCTATTCCTCAGGAACACAACATAATGTGTTCATTATATTGTTGTGGTGGTGGTGGTGGGGGTAAAATGACCCCCCTCTAACCAGACTGGTTATTTATTTGACACTGATTGAATCGATTGGACTTGTTCAATCAAAATTCCTTGAGAAAAAAAATATTCACCACCAGATCTATTCACCACCAGATCTTTTGATTCATGAATCGTGATTGGATAAAACCCTGCATCAAATCAAGGCTGATTGAATCAAAAGATTTGACGATTCTTAACAATTCAAGTACACTGGTAAGTTGTGTAAATACATGCAGATTGCAGTCCCAGTGACTACATTTATTTATACTGAAATAGTATTGCTGTAACAATGTTTTAATGATCATATATATGTATGTTTCAATTTGTATTTATTTGACATGCATTCACCACAAATATTTAAATGTTGAATGCAACGTGAATCAATTAAAATATATTTTGTATTCTTTCAATCGGAAAGAAACAATTCTAAAAAAATAGTGAATACAACGGTGATTGGATCATTCAGATTCCAAAATGAATCATGATTGAATCGTTCCAAAAAAGTTGAATCAATAACCAGTCTGCCTGTAACTAGAAAAACAAAGGGCTAGAAAGATGCGAACAAAGCGTTTGAAAGCTCTTAACAAGGCCATTCGACGTTACTTCAGGTATGCTTTGGCTCAGGTCAATAATGAGGTCACCAAAGGTCAAATTTTCCAAGTATAGGACTTTGCTACAGAAACCCCCAAAAATATCTTGGCAACTATGATAGCCAGGAACGAACGGAAAAGGCAACCGAAAGCTCATGACAAATTAAATCGCCTGATTGTTATAAAATTAACAAAAGCTCAGGTCAATAGTTTAGGCTCCAGACCCCGCAGGGGCATCGGCTTCGGCCGGTGTAAGGGGAGTAGCGCCCCCTCGGGTCCCAGCTAACCCCCCCCCCTCCATCCCCCTCACACTCACCCCGGCCCAGTCCCAGTCCATTTTTGCAACCCCCGTAACAAGTCCCGAACCCCTCCCCCTCCCCACTCAGTTTACTGGGTGTCCCCGCTGAAGCCTCCTCCCTTTGCGGCGTTTGACGGTCGGGTGCTAGTCGCCCGACCTGAACAGGCTTCTTGCGTCTATCATGGATATTGTCCTTGCATTAACTATGATGTGACAGGGGACGCCTGGCTTTTTACATTGGCAAGGCTTTTCTGCGACTAAGCGCGTCGACCCGTTCCCTGGGATGAAGGGGTCCTGGAGGCTGAGCCACCTGCCGCGCGGGCTAGTCGTGGTGGCATGGCAACACTCCTCTTTGGCCTGGATTTCCGGAAGGGCGGGGACACTCAGTGAGGCGCCGCACTGAGAAGCTTTTGCGTCGGGCTGCTGCCGGAGGTCGTGGCTTGGCTGTCTCGCTGCCGCACGGCGGGTGCATGCACTTGTCCGGCAGCTGCGGAGTGGCTTTGCCGCTGCACCGGGTGGCGTCCCGGCTTAAGGCGTCAAGGGAGGAGGCGGCGTCCAAACGGCGGGGGTGGTGAGTCTCTCTCTCCCCTCTGGGAGGGCGTCGTCGACCCCTGTACAGCCCAGTCTCCAGCCCTCGGCCTTGTAGCGGCGCCGTGGTGGAGCGTCGGCGGGGACTGGGCAGAGACCAATCACTTACCATGGATACTTCAAACCCAAACCTACGAACCACGGCTTCTGCCGCCCCTCGCCCATCGGCTTCGGCCGATGGACGAACCATCCCGTCTGGTGGTGAAAACCGCCTTCGGTGAATGACTCTCGCTCCACTGAGTTGGAGCGGAACGGACGACGTGTTGCGCAGGAGAGCGCTGAGAAGGCGCCCTCCCCCACTCCTCGGGTTCTGGTGTTCTCCTCTGAGCAGAGGAGGCTCAGCTCACTTTCCCCTTTCCAGAGGAAGGACGGCTGTGATCGGTTCGGAAAGGTGATCCGCTGCGACAAGTTGCGAGACGGCGCAATCGAGGTTGAGTTTGTTAACGTGGCTGACGCGGCAAAAGCTCTGTCGGCTACAAGCTTTGTATGCACGGTGAGGGATGGAGGCATCAGACGGGAAGTCACAGCTCCGATGACAGTGGCCCCGCATAGGACCAAAAACTCGACGAAGGGCATCGTTAACTGTTATGATCTGCGGGATGTTAGTGACGAGGAGATCGTAGAGGGTCTCACCAGGTTTGGCGTAACAGAGGCAAGGAGGATTTTATCCAGGAGAGGAGGAAACATGATTCCGACAGACAACATAGTTTTAACATTCAACAGCACCGACCTTCCGTCGGAAGTGGTAGTGGGGTATGTTCGCGTGAAGGTGCGTGCCTTCATCCCCAACCCGATGCGGTGCTTTCGTTGCCAGCGTTTTGGTCACACCAAAACGCACTGTAAAAACCGACCGACGTGTGCAAGGTGTGCCTCTACGGAGCACACGGACGAGAACTGTGAGGCTACAACATTCAAATGCGTGAACTGCCCCGAGGAACAGAAACCTCACACTTCCTATGATAGGACCTGTCCGATGTACGCCAAGGAAAGAGAGATAAATAGCATAAAGATCTAGTTCACAGGGACATCTAGTTCAGAGAGGCTCGTGATGTATACGACGAGTCCCACCCAAGGACGTCATATGCCCAGATGGCGAAAGCTCCTCCATCTGTTCCTCTCTCGCCCAAAGCTATGCTTGAGCAGATGAGCGCAGCGCAGCTGGTTCTGCTGCTAAAGTCCTTCGGTCTTTCTGTCGTTGCTGCCGGGGCAGCGGCGGCTCCTGCGGAGGCCTCGGCGGCTCCTACGGAGGCCTCGTCGGCTCCTGCGGGGGCCTCGGCCGTCCTCCCCTTCCCCCGCCTCCACTCCTGGAGGACAGGGGGCCCTGGCTGGTCTGGTTGCGGCGCCCGCTGCTGCGGCGGTGAGTGCCAACACTGGGAGTGGAGGCGAGGGCTGGACCCTCGTCCAACATCGGCGCTCGAGCGAGCGACGGTCTCCCTCTCGTACCGAGCCTGCGTCACCCAGGGACTCTTCTGGGTCGGCGACGGCGACTCCCAGCCGCCCTCATGATGTGAAGGAGACTGCGGTCATGGCGGCTTTGCGCCGCAACCAGGAGGAACAGCGGGCGCGCGATGTCAGGCGTGCTCGCCTCGTCGAGAAAGCCCGCGAGGCCAAGCGTTCTCCGGAAGCCGTGGGGGTCGGTGAGCCGACTCCATTGGGGGCTGTGGGCCCGTCGCCTGGTGGGTCGGCACGACCGTCCCCTTCCTCTGTGCGTTCTGCGGAGGGTCCGTCTCCGATGGGTCCCCCGCCACCACTACCACCGCAGCTGCCGCGTGCCCCTCCACCGCCGCGGCCCGCGGGGTCCCCGAGTGGAGAGCGGCCACCGGTGACCCCGTTGCCGGCGTCGGGGGCGCGGCCGACGCCGGTGTCCCCGCCTTCTTCGCCGGGGCGGGCGGCGGCAGCTGCCGTGCCGGAGCGTCCCGGCAAGGGTGTACTGCCCTGGAAGGGTTCGCCAACGGAGGGTGGCAGCCCCCGTACCCGCCAGCGTTTTCAGCCGGGCTCGACCGGAGGACGGTCCAGCTCGGCTGATGGCAGGTCGCGGCTGGGTCACGGCCGAATCCAGTACGGGGACAGCTCCTTCCCGGGTGCGGCGGAATATTTTTAGTCATTTGCACTATGTGCCTCTTTAAGCCCCAATCATCATCATTTCTAAGTTCTTTCGAAATTTTTACCGCCCTTCTGGATGTTTTGCCGTCCTGTTGGACTCTACCAGGTGCGTTTGCCTCGGTGTCGGTGTCCTTTACATTCTTAGTGGTTTTACGTCATGTGAACTGGCTTTTAGTATGCGCCTTTGCCTGCTCCTCCTTTAAACGTGCTTTTGCGCACTTTTAATCCATTCCCATGCATTTTATTCTTCAGTGGAACTGTAGAGGTCTGAGATCAAATTTTCAAGACCTGCAGACAGTCATCCGCAGGCGGAATCCACTGGCCATCTGTCTCCAGGAGACGAAAATGGCGCCCGATATGCAGTGCACGGTGAAGGGCTTTGCTGTCTTCCGTAAAGATATACTAGTGACAACAGTTGCACATGGTGGAGTTCTGCTGGAGATTCATCATAGTGTGCCTGCGCGACAGCTCGCGCTGCGTTCCACGCTGCAGGCAGTGGCCGCTCGTATTAACCTCTACCGTCGAGAGGTAACCCTATGTTCGGTGTACCTCCCCCTGGCATCGACCTTCCTCTGCAGGAACTTAGACGATTAGTCGCTGAGCTGCCGCCACCGATCTTACTGCTGGGCGATTTTAACGCCCATAATACTGCATGGGGTTGTAATGCCACGAACACTCGTGGCCGCCTTTTAGAGCATTTTATTAACGACGAGGTTCTGTGTATTTTAAACACGGGAACACGGACCCATTTTACAGTGCCCTCCGGTCAGACCTCTGCATTGGACTTGAGCTTGGTGAGCCCCCAGCTAGCCCATCTTTTTACCTGGTCTGTGCACGATGACCCACTGGGAAGTGACCACCTCCCGGTTTGGCTCCAGCACCAGGATGGCCCAGTTTTAGGCAGCCGACCACAGAGGTGGAACGTACACAAGGCAGACTGGGCAGAATTCCAATTGTCAATGGAGACACTGATTTTAACCAGAGCCGATAACTCCCATGTCAGCAGAGGATTTTACCTCCTTGCTTTTAAACTCCGCCGACGGGTGCATTCCAAGGACATCAGGTCAGCCCCGTCGCGCTCCAGTTCCTTGGTGGACTAAGGAATGCGGAGAAGCAATCCGGGCTCGAAAGAGAGCTTTTAGGAGGTTTGACCGAAGGAGCACTACAGATAATCTTATCGCTTTTAAGAAAGCGAGGGCTTTTGCCCGGCGCACTATAAAGGAGGCAAAGGCGGTTTCATGGCGCACTTATGTTAATTCTTTAAACCGTTTTACTCCAACGTCCCAAGTGTGGACACGCATCAAGCGCATTGCTGGCCGGCACAGCCCTGTCCCGCTGCCGATCCTTAGAGTGAACGACTCGGATATCATTCATCCAGTAGAGGTCGTCGATGTGATAGGCCGAGCACTCTCTGAGCGATGTCGGGGCGGGCACACGGAGGGGCAGTCCGCACGACGGTGGGGTCGACAAGAACCAGGTGCTGTGGACTTCTCCACTACCCAGCACAGTGTGTACAACGAGCCTTTTACCTTGGCCGAACTGACCTCCGCCATACATTCACTGCGAAGTGTGGCGGAGGGTCCTGACTCCATCCACAACGACATGCTTCGGCATCTCCCTGCAGCTGCCCATGGGGCGCTGCTAGCGACGTTCAACTCGCTGTGGGAGACGGGCGCTTTCCCTGTTGCTTGGCGAGAAGCCACCGTAATACCCATTTTAAAACCTGGTAAGTCGGGTCTTGACCCTCTCCACTATCGGCCCATCTCACTTACTTCATCCCTGTGTAAGCTGATGGAAAAGATGGTGAACGCACGTCTTAGTTGGTTTTTAGAACATAACAGCGTTTTTACAAACGCTCAGTGTGGGTTCAGAAAAAATCGTAGCGCGGTTGACCACATTTTAACCTTAGACACGGAAGCGCGTGCCTGTTTTAACGAAAATAAGCACCTTGGAGCAATATTCTTTGATATAGAGGCAGCCTATGACACTGTATTGCGTCATGTCCTTCTTAGAAAACTGTATAATTATGGCATTCGAGGTCGTATGGGCCGCTTTATACAACACTTTGTATCTCGCCGCCACTTTCGAGTCCGTGTGGGAAATCATCTTTCCAACAGTTTTGCACAGGAGAACGGAGTTCCTCAGGGAGGGGTACTTAGTGTGGCGTTGTTTGCTGTCATGATTAATGACAGGAGACAAGCTCCCGGTGGCGGTCGGCCGATCTCTTTTCGTAGACGACTTCGCGATATGGTACTTTGCTTCCAGCGCTTGTTTAGTGTCTCGACAGCTGCAGCTAGCTGTCACACGCCTGGAGAGGTGCTTTTGGAGAACGCTTTTCG
>JAXIVJ010000672.1:0-10000 GCA_036785665.1 Chirona hameri | reverse complement strand
GGGCTTGATTCCTGCCGACATCTTCATAATGAACGTGTGAGGTTTTTTGGTTCTAGCGCTCTCAGTTTACAGAAGATTTTGGGTGATGATTCGTGCCACATTTCTGAGGTTGTTCGTTTTCTTGCTCATGTCCATTTTCCTGTGATCTTCTCCATTTCTTAGTTTCTTAGTTTTGTTTTCTTTTCTTTTCTTTTTGTCCCGTCTTGCTTTGTGTTTGCAGTTTGCACGTTCCGGTCTCGCAGTTTGCCGTCATCCACTCACTGGGTGTGCAGTGTCCTCACTTTCCTTCTGCATTCCCACTGTTGGGTTGAGTGATCGTTTTGCTTGAGGTTTTTTTAAGCAGATGTTATGGTAGGGTGACCCGTTTAGCAACTTTTGTTTCGAATCCTCCATTTCCGGGCATCAGTCGACGGGGAAAAGCGTTCTGAGTAAGATCGAACTAAATTTGAACCAAATTTCGAAAAATTCGACGGCGCGCCGTGACACCAAAGTGGTCAATGTTTTGCAATTTTTTCCCTATTTATCCGCTACAAGGCGACAGGTGATATTTGTTGCACTATACGTCACACTGTGTGGAGACTGATCGGTATCTACGAATGCCAGGTTTCACTTCAATCGATGCAATGGTTTGACCACAGGAGGACCAAAAGCGCGACTGATCTGACATACCTTGCATTGCTGTCCATAGATGGCAGCACTGTCGCGGACCATGGAATCGCCTCGGTGTCCCGGAATTCCATCGTTTTTCGGAGGTTAAAAAAAAAATATTCACCTTTTGATTTATTTATCGGCATTTTATGTGACACATGTATGATATCAAATTGATTTTACCTCGATTGATTTACTACTATTTGTAAAGATTCCTGCTGACGCATTTAGCAGAAGCGATATTTGTTTACACTGCTGGAATAGAGCACCAAACATATGCGATCCGACGTAACGTGTTTTGTCTGGTTGTGTCGTAGGCTGCGCATTTTGCGGTTGTTTCACGTTACCTAACCATGGCTTCAGTTCTGCCGCGTGTAAGACGATTCCGCAAACCTCATCCGCAGTTTAACGTTAATCCAGGTGATTTGCCAAAACAGCAGCTCCCAACCTGTGAGGACATTGTGAGGAAGATTTTGGCATTAAAGGTTCTGGAGATCAGGCAGAATGGGCGATAATTTGTCCGAATGTCCGATAATTTAGTGTCTATTCAGAAAATCATTCAGACGGTAACAGACGAATGTATTGAGATCTGGAAAAAGGCATCAATCCCGACACGATCTAAGTTCAAGGTAAGAGCGCAGATGAGCCAGCTGTGGCAATGTAAAGCAAATATCAGGAAGTCAGCCACGAAAAGCGGAGCCACGCTGCGACCGGACCTTAGCTGTCTATTCGACATCCAGAGTAAGACGGAGGGACCAAACCTGCAAGAAGACCGAGACTTGATGCAGGACCAGCGCAGCCAACGACAGCTGTACATCGGCTCCGTGGACAAACCTACAAGCGACAAATGGAAAAGCACTGCCGAGAGACGTGTCCGAGAAACCGTGCATCTGAGTCGGAAGGACGCCGGGCCATCTACTAGCATCAGGGTCAGCACCGGCGTCAGCACCAGCGGCAAAAACAAGGGCAGTACCAGCGGCAGCAACAGCGGCAGCACTAGCGCCAGCACCAGCGGCAACACCGGTGTCAGCACCCGCGGCAGCACGGGCGGAGGAGGCGTGGGCCAAGCCCTCGTATCCGACTCCGAGTCCGGCGACATATCGGAGGACAGTGACGACGAGTTCGCGCCGATCACCAGACCGAAACCGAAAAGACCCCGTGTCATTGCGCTGAAGGCTACAGCCGAGGTGCTAGACGCCAACCATGTCGGCGCGAGGATGGCGTCAAAAATCCTGACGGCTTTCTCTGAAGACGCTGGACTGCTTGGTGCTAACGGTGCCAATGTTATTACAAAACACAAGGTACAGGTGGCGCTGGATAACTCGAGAGAAGCCCAGATCGGGACAATTGCTGATCACACCCGAGGCTGCACGGCAGTGTTCTGTGATGGGCGAATGGATAAGACCCGAGCTATGGCTGCCGGCAGCAGCTGATACAGGCAAACGGTGCAGACACATCAGTGTAAATATGCACCCTGGTGATGTTCATGTTGGTCATGTGACATGTGCTGGCCGGCGCTCGCCGCAACCGACCGACAACAAGATCGGCACACCTTGCAAGGGGAGGCCGCCACAGCACCTCTGGTCAGCGCTGCCGGCCAGCATCCGGTTGCACAGGCGCACAACGCAACTGAAGTGACACGCCAACCTCATGGCTCTGATACGATTGGACGCGGGGCCTTATACATCATGGCGTTGAACATTTTAAGCCTAAAACCTAAGATTTTAGACCTCCGTCATGATTTAGAATTATTAAATTGTGATATTGCTGTGCTCACAGAAACATGGCTTCGCCCCGAAACTTGCTCACGCTTCGTCACGTTCCCGGGGTTTTCTCTGCACCGTGCCGACCGTCCAGACGGTAGTGGTTACGGGGGAATAGCTGTACTGATAAAAAACAATTTGAAAGTAAAACCACTTAAATCAGTTGTAGGTGCCAAAAACGACGGCAAAATAGAAACGTTTTGGTTACAAGTCAGTAACTCGCACGGTCGTCGTTTTAACCTAGGTTGCGTATATAGACCTCCTCGACACACCGTAGCCGCCATATCAGCCGACCTCGATTTTCTTGAAACTCAAGTGCAACGCGTGTTTCTTTCGTCCACTGACAATATTGTAATAACTGGCGACCTTAACTGCAACCTTCTAGCGTCCGACAACGATATATGTAAATCGAGATTTAATCAGTTCCTAGACAGCCTGGCCCTGCACCAGCACGTGACTAGTCCCACATACGAGTCTGGATCTCTACTTGATGTGTTTGTGTCCAATACGGGAAACTTTTTGAGTGACGTATCTGTCTGTCCATGTCCCTATAGTGATCACTGTATCATCCAAGCTAAATTGTCCATCCCCAAGCCTCGCCGTAAGCCGATTTTCGTCTCATCTAGGCGCCTACATCGCATTAATATATCGGCTTTTCACGCTGCTCTCAGAGCCACTGACTGGAGTGGAGTGTTCTCACGCGTGGAAGTGTCAGACCAGTGGTCTGCATTCATAAATTGTCTCCTCCCCATCCTCGACCATCACGCACCTCTAAAACGTATCAAAATTCGTAACCCTTCCGCTCCCCCTGTATCTGACACCACTCGCAACCTGATGGCACAGCGTCGCAGACTTCTTGTCCATAGTGGTAGGACCCCTGAGTTCATTGCGCTTAACAAACAGGTCCGTTCTGCCATTCGTCACGACACAAGGCAGGACATCGCCAGGAGAGTGCGTGAGCTGGGTCCTACCACCATATTTCGGAATGTACGTCAAATCATAGCGGGCAAGAAGTCTGCCGACCGCATCGTGCCAGAGGCCACCCCTGACGAGCTAAACCAGTACTTTGTGGGCGTTGGTCCCCGGGTTGCGAGTGAGGTCCGGGCCAGGGGTGAGCCCCCCTCTCTCCCTGTCCGTCTACCTCGTGTCGGCACATGTGCCTTCAAACTACAGCCTATCTCTCTGTCCGCTCTCCGGTCCTTCCTCAACTCAATGAAAAATTCAGGGGCCTGTGGTGCTGACGGCATCTCTATTCAGGTAATAAAGCTTTGCTTTGCTGCTATCGGCTCCGTTTTACTCCATATCATCAATACTAGCCTATCTTCCGGCGAATACCCAGCGCCCTGGAAACATTCCATTATTCATCCAATACACAAAGCCGGCAGCCAGTCCGAAGCTTCCAATTTTCGCCCTATCTCCATTGTATCTGCCTTCCCAAAGCTCATTGAGCGTATTGTGCAACGTCAGCTTTACTCATACATGTCGGATAACCACCTGTTCTCCTCATCCCAGCACGGGTTCCGCTCCCTGCTCTCTACTGAGACCGCCCTTCTGACTGTTTCTGATCACATCCTCTCGGCTATTGACCACCAGGAACTCACCCTTCTCTGTCTCCTCGATTTATCCAAGTGCTTCGATGTCATCGACCATTCTATGCTCCTCTCTAAACTACGTACATATAACATCGATCCCACCTGGTTTACATCATACCTCTGCGGTCACACTCAGTCTGTCTGTACGGCTGATGGGAGTGGGAACCTTCATTTCTCCAGGCCTCTCCCCAACTCTATCGGAGTTTTTCAAGGCTCGTCTCTTGGGCCTTTACTTTTTCAAATATTCGCTAACGATATGTGCCTGTTCGCGGGGGATGCTCATGTGGTCCAGTACGCTGATGACACTCAAATTTTGTTATCCGGCAAAAAACACCAACTCAATGATCTGGTCAGTAAATTGGAGGACACCCTGAGTGCACTTGATACCTGGTTTCACTCTCATGGTCTCAAAGTAAATACAAGCAAGACCGAATTAATAGCGTTCGGATCCCGCCAAAATTGTCGCGACCTTTACCCTGTTGCTGTTCAGTTCCGCGAAGACATAGTACAAGAGAGCCCATACGTCAAAAATTTAGGTGTTCTGTTTGATAAGCACTTCACATGGGACTCACACGTGTCTTCCCTGGTAAAAAAATGTAGTGGTATCCTCATTGGGCTATCGCACGTGCGGCACAGCATCCCCCGCGAGCTGTTGCCACTTCTTGTAAATGCCTTGGTCGTTTCACACGTTCGGTACTGTTTAGCAGTATTTGGCAATGGCTCGCAGAGGAACATACAACGCCTTGACAAAATTCTAAATTTTGCCCTTCGTGTCATATCTGGCAAACGTAAATTTGATCACATCTCTGACGTGCGAGCTGAGCTTGGCTGGCCCACTGCCCAGCAGCTATACAGACAGCACTCCCTAAATCTACTACACAAAATTCGAAACACCGGGGAACCACAGGCTCTTGCTTCCCAGCTTCATGTCAATTCTGATCTCCGCTCCCGCTCTACGCGACAGAACTCTGACCTGGCCCTTCCACGCGTGAGGACAGAGGCTGGCAAGCGCCGATTTCTATATCATGTTGTGCAAAATTACAATGAGCTGCCTTTAGCGACACGTCACTCAGCCATGCCCGCATTCAAAAGAGCGATACAGAACATGCCTCAACCAGAGTAGCCTGATGTATATAACGTAATGTGCGTGTGAGAGCATTGCAGTGTATGTGATGTAATGTGTATGTGAGAGTATTGAAGTATGTGCTGTATGGGAGTATGTGCTGTAGTGAAACTGTCTTCATTTTATATTAGGATGAGTGCACCATTCGTGTTGTCCATGCTTGTATGTGGCTCCGGAATAGCCCGCTTCGGCGTGGATGGGGTCCAACGTCAAATACAATGTGAAGATGGTATAAAGCACACTGGAAAGTTGTGCGCTGAGAAAGTGTTGGAGCTGCTCTGACAGGGGTGTGGACCTGAGTGATGTGTCTGTGATCGGCGGTGACGGTACCAGTCAGGTGGCAGGTGTCAACGGAGGAACTGGCTTGTTGCGAGCGTATGAGCAAGCGACCACTGCAGCGCATAGTATGTTTGTGCCACCACGCCGAGCTACCGTTTAGAGCTCTGTTCCGTCACCTCGACGGCCGCACAACCATCCCGAACGGGTTCTCCGGTTCGATCGGCAAACAAATGGCCAGTGACGTGCATGAGCTGTGCATAGCACAATTCGCCCCGATCGAATGCGCGGATTTCCTGACTATGCCAGCAAAAGTTGAGCGCGAGACGAGCACCGACATGAGGCTCCTGCACGAGTGTGCGAAGGCAGCAGTGACGGGTAACGTCACTGACTGTGTCCGCAACACGGCACACGGCAGACTGTACAATGCCCGCTGGTACACCGCGCAGAGTAGGCTCCTGCGAGTGTACATGTCTGAGGAGCAGCCGACGGATGAGATGGTGGCCCTGGCTCGGTATGTTTGCTGCGTGTATGTGCCCATTGCCGTCAGCGTGAAGCACATGTCCAACGCGGTGTTCGGGGCACCGCATCTGTACACCGAGCTGCAGCGACAGGCCCGGTACTGCCGCGCCCAAGATCTCGACCTGCTGCGAGCCAGCGTCAAACGTAACGGCTTCTTCGCCCATGAAGAAAACGTTCTGCTGGCCATGTTGGGTGACGCAGAGGCCGTGGTCAGGGCGCAGGCGGTCAACAAGATCAAGTGCATCAGACAGGTGCAGCGGACCCGTCGAGTCCAGTGAGATCGTTCAGCGGGTGCCAGAGCTCCGGTATGATGCGCCGTCCTACGGTTCCGGGTGCTCCGGTATGATGCGCCGTCCTGCTCCGGTATGATGCGCCGTCCTGCTCTGGTACGATGCGCCGTCCTGCTGGGAGCTGGTGGTGACGTCACATCCGCCACCATGGAACCGCCGCTCACCATGCAGTTGTCGGACAGCGAGCTGGACAGCTGATCAGGCAGCTGAGCCACTACGGACCGGCGTGCCGTGTCACACCCAGTCTACCGAACGGGCCGTCAAGTTGACGACGGAGGCAGCTTCCCAGGTCTGCGGCGACAGGCGTCAGGATGGGCATTCGCTCAACAAGATATCTGCCAGGAAGCGCAACCCTGGGCAGGTCACAGTCACTGAGTATAAGATACTGTAGGCAGGCTGTAAGTGGCAAATGTACACTTATAAGGCAGGTGGGCACTGTACGGCCAGGTCGGCAGAGCCATGGTGTCACCGCACTCTTAATGGAAGCGCCGATATACAATTGCGCTCAATATTTTCGAAATGTGATGTGATGACCTAATTTGCATTCAATTGAGTTAGTCGTCACTGTCTCTGGCGTGATGCAATTGCGCAATGCTGCCATGAATAACACACCTCCGGCAAGCATGGAACGTATATTGTGTCATAGAACGTATACAGTGTATAATAGTGTCATGTGTCACATAAAAAGGCTGATAAGTAAATCAAAAGGTAAATATTTCCCTTTACACCTCCGAAAAACAACGGAAATCCAGGACACCAAGGCGATTCCATGGTCCGCGACAGTGCTGCCATCTATGGGCAGCAATGCAAAGTATGCCAGATCAGTCGCGGTTTTGGTCCTGTGGTCAAACCATTGCATCGATTGAAGTGAAACCTGGCATGCGTAGATGTCACCGATCAGTCTCCACACAGTGTGACATATAGTGCGACCAATACCACCTGTCGCCTTGTAGCGGATAAATAGGGCAAAAAATTGCAAAACATTGACCACTTTGGTGTCACGGAGCGCCCTCGAATTTTTCGAAATTTGGTTCAAATTTGGTTCCATCTTACTCAGAACGCTTTTCCCCGTCGACTGATGCCCGGAAATGGAAGATTCGAAACAAAAGTTGCTAAACTGGTCACCCTAATGTTATGGGCGCCATATAGCCCTGTAGCTGCGGTGCCCGTAAACCCAAATCATCATCATGTCTATGTTTGAGGGCATCTGTTTCCGCCTTCAGCTTTACATTTGATAATTTAGAAGCTTTTAGGGAGGAGTTGACTAGTTCATTTTGTTTTTGCAGTACCTGCTCTCGCTCCTGACAGGCAGCAGCAAGCCGGGCTTTTGTGACATTGAACTCATCTTGGGTCTCTCCAAGGGTGCCAACTGACTTCACAGGCCAGGGGAAAAATTGTTCAAGGAATTCCTTTCTCTTTCGCCCTTTTGGTATTTTGGACCGAATCAAGCGAATATAATTCAGCAAATGTTTCTCCTGCTCCTCACTATATGAAATATGTAAACCCACAGATTTCAAATATTCTGTGATTTGGCTGATTTGGTCAACAGGTTCGACCTGTTCAAAGCGCCACAGCAACGCCCTCTTAACACGCGCCCTGGAGGGGGGCGAAATCCGCCCACCCCTCCGGTTTTTCGAGGATAGCGCAAAAACGGCGGCGCGCAGCGCCGCCGTTTTTTGTATACCTGTTTAGAAATGAACTTCCCGCATTATGTAAAATTCTTGGCCTCAGGTCATCTCAGGTCAGGTCACCAGACCAGGTCACGTGATGACCTCAACTCAAAAACGTTTGCAGTAGTACCACAGCCACAGTTTTACGCCGATCGGTTTCAATCTTGCACGACTTCATAAGGTCATAGATACCAACAATTTGTTTATCTCGGATTTCTAATATCGGTGACCTAAGGTCAGGTCAATTTTGTGACCGCTAACACGGTTTTATCAATAACTATCGACATAATGAAGATATAGAAGAGAAAACGGTACCAATATGTTTGTCTCGTCGAGACACGTCTCCCAATATGCAACATGACCAACTTGGGTCACCACTTGACCTTAGGTCAAATTTCTCAGTTGACCTAAACCGGTCACCATGAATATGATTCGAAGCGCCTTGACAAGGCACACGCGATGGCGTAAACATTATTGCTTTATCTTTATTAGGTAAAAGGTTATTTGGGGAAAACAGTTCTGAAAACAAAATCACCTTTTTAACATTCGATGACCTCTGGAGCCTAAACTATTGACCTGAGCTCAAATCTGAGGACACGTATGTCGATTGTATTTTTCAATAACTTTCGATTGTTTTTTTCCGTTTGCTGCTAACTATCATAGTTCCCGAGATATTTGGGAGTGTTTGAACCGAAGTCTTGAAAACTTGAAAATCTGACACTTGATGACCTCTGGTGACCTCAATACTGACCTGAAAAAAAAATAACGAAATACTTTCGAAAGAGCTTGTCTCGAGCTATCTAACGTCGTTTCCCGCTTGTCGCTACGTTGCGTAGTTTTCGAGATCATAGGGGGGGGGGGGGCGAAATCCGCCCCCCCTCCAGGGCGTGTAATTATCAGAGGCCCTCCAGGGCGCGTGTTAATACTACAAAGGTTTTTATTATTAATTATAACGTCATTCGCAGTTGGCATACACTAAGTGAAAGTAAATATGTACAAATGCCGGCTCACGTGGATCTCACTTTACTCCCCGGTTATCTTTCTCTTTCTGGTGATCTTCACCAACACCTCATAGCCACGAAATGGCTTCATTTCTTCCCCTTGGAAGAAATGCGACTGCCTCCGCCACTTCCTCTCACGGAAGATGACTTCTTCCCACTGGCTCACCACGTTTTTGTCGCTGTGTGGAGATATGATCAGAGTGTGCCAAGATGGATGGTAGAAATTAGAGGCTTTTAGAATGTTGTACAGTGTTATGTTGTAGCAGCCCTTGTCTGACAGAAGGATGGGGAAGTTATAGAAACAGACTGCTTGGCACGCTTCGGGAACCGGAGGGCTGCTTCTAACTTGTACAGCAAGTCATCTGTCACTGCTACCACACTGTTCTTGTAGACCGGCTGGTGACTGGTATACAATCTGGCTGGTGGAATGCTGGCAACAACTAAAAGAAAGAAAACGCCTTAATGAACATGGATGCCAGCTTTGTATTGCTGAAATGTGATTATAATATCTACACTAGGTGGCATGAGCATTACACAAATATTTATAGTAACAAGAACCAGCTTAAGAAGCTTAGGTGCTTCAAGGAAAAGAACAGCTGTTTCTTCTTTTTTTTTACATAATTTTGCCTGCTCCATGAGATGGTGACGGCTCAACTTTCCAATATTCACTCATTGAACTACCAAGCGGCAAGGTCATCAACTCGTGGTCCCAAAATAATCTGCTAGTTGGTTACGACTGACTGGAAATCTTAAAAAGCCACAACATATACAATTTTGTTGTACCTATCTCACACTTACTTTCCCAAACAATTTTGCGTTACAAAGCACAAAGTATGCAGATCATTGTTAGTAGGTGTGATTAGTGTTATTGACGATCTGGAGCACATTACAATGATCGCATACAATGAACATCCCAATGGGACTGTAGTGTCGCCGTCTCACAGCACTACTGGAGTTCACAGTCTCGGCGTCTCGTCCACTTCAAAGAGGTAAGTGCGTCTTGCTATGCATTTAACAATTTGGAACAGAACAATAACAAAATGAACAATACAGCTGATCAGATTCAAGCGTGACCGTCCGATCCCCTGTTCGGCTGCCCGCCGCGGCTCGACTCC